>JAQIXN010000036.1:0-88376 GCA_034698145.1 Proisotoma minuta | reverse complement strand
CCTGGGGAAGTGGTAAAATGTCGAAATTACATGTGGGGTGTCGTTCGAAAGGTAATTATGTGAGGAATTGACCTACACCTAAAATATTTGTTTCGAACCACACATGTGGGTGTGGTCGTATAAACGGGGCAATTTGAGATTTGTCGAAAATTCGTTCGTGAAATCTTTTTCAAGTCGACAAAATAAATGGTCTCTTCGCCCCATCGTTACGTGCGTTTACAACGGTTTATTACTTTTTTAGTTATGCATCTGTACATTTTTTGGTCAAATTAACTCAATAAAATAGCACTCAAAAAATTAAATGACCAAATTCTTGGATTCCTCTCAGGACTAATTTATTTATGTTTGCATTTGCATATGAAATAGAAATGAATTGTTCTCCATTCGCTGCCCCTTTTTCTTAGGTGGGGAGGGAATTAAAGTGTATTTGTTATGAGGGGAGGATGTAAACAGAGAAAACAGCTGGCAGGAGATTTTGTATTATACAACAAGTGAGTGAGTTTGTTGTCAGCCCATCATTCTAACATCGCACTTCGTACTAGTAACAACCAAACTACCAAGTTACGCAGCAAAATCCCCAACTTCGGAGGAAAACCCCAAAAATTCGACATGACCACCACGCCAAAATCCATTGGAGAGGACAGCTTGGGAGGTAAGGGCCCTCTGGGGAAATTACTCTTTAAAATATCGTAAAATTACCAGGTTGAGATGACTCACTCACTGCGCACTAAGTCAGTTGCATTGCAAAGAAAGGATCAGGAGAGAGATGCATGAAAGAAATGTTGACAATCGAAATTTATTTCAATTGTTGAGTTTGATTGTTGTGAATAGTCGCCCAGAGTTATAGCAGGAAGGGGACGGATCATCTTAGGTCATGGGCAGCGCGTTTCATGATTCATATTTTTATTCTAATTTTGCTAATTTTCAAATTTAAGATGGTTAAGGATTAATTGGAGCCAGGAGTCAGGAGAGGACATTAATTTTTAAAGGATATTAATAAGTATCATTTGCCTCAAACCAAGTTCAAAAGCATGCTGGATGTTGGATGTGTTTTGCTTTTGCTACAAAGATTATTTTAGCATCGTATGTTTTGTTGTTGATTTGCTCTGGTATTTTTGCCTTTACCTATTACGTTGTTTTTTCATAGCATTTTCACAGATAAATCATTTTGGAACAAAACATGTTAGTTAAATGAGAAGATTGAACTCTGAAATTAGCAATATTAACATAAGTTATTATGGTTTTAACAACTTTTTAAATGTTTACATAATGGGATGATGCTACATCCTCATAACAATTCTGCATTTAAGCCTCGTTGTTAAAAGAACAATAAAATTAATGCATCCGTTTCATTCTGTGCTGTACGGTAATTAGTCCATGTAATAAAACTTGTAGCATTAAATTAATTTTTATTATTCTGCTCTTTAAAAAACGTATCAGGTCATCAGCATCCAAATATCAGCTGGAGATAACAAAATGAGTCGGATTTGTGCATGGATTGAAGGTTTGAGGGGTCATTGCAACTCGTTATCTGTCGTTTAATTCACAAACATTCATTTAAGCATAGTTTTAATACACTCTAGTTTTAATTACAAATGCAATATATCTAATTTCCACGTATTGATAAACAAATGCTATGTTGTTTGACTTTGCATTTTTTGATAATTGGGGCAAGAATGAGTAATTGTATGGAATTTGTTGATTTGTGCAGAGTCGTGGGTTGATGTGACTTCAGGATCTGGGAGAGTGACCCCGGTGGCTGTCCAGTCCATTGTTGGATTAATTAACGGAAGCCCCATGGTCAACGGGGGAGTTGTCCCTGGACAAATCACGTCCCAAATGACGGATGAATATCTTCGCATGTTGAGAGAGGCTCAACGGGAGAGCAACTACTCTTCGTCAAGAGTCTCCATTGCATCATCTCGCAGGGAAAGTCGATGCGAGTCGTGAGTAAAAATATTTGTATGATTTTTCTCTAGCTTGGAGTCTAAATTAACTATTTTAATATTAAAGCCCGAAATCACCTCCAAATAGCCCAAACAATGAGTTGGCAACTGAAGAAGAAATGAAGGGGATTTTCATTAACAAAGTATTATTATTATTATAATTTTTAATAATATGCATATCTCTATAAAGTTTCATTGCAATAAAAAATATATCTTTTTAGGAAGTTACTGCAGATACAAAAGAGTGGATGATGTCATGTTGGATGACGGAAAGATGCGATGGGGCTTTAAAGTACGAAACTCTTATTATTTTTAAACATTATAATCATTATATATAAATATAATATATATATCAATTTGGTTATCAAATAGGAAAGCCAAACTAAGTCTCCGTCAAACCAAGTGCGGTGAAAAGGGACTGTTCTCTCGAGACGTCATGTTCACGTTGTTTTTGTCCAACTTTTTTTCATTGCTTATTGGAGCAGGGATAGGGTAATGATCACCTATTTATAATAATTATTACAAACTCTCAATTTCAATTATCATTTTATAAATCAGTTTGTGGATGAGCAAGCGTCCAGCCACAGGAATGATCTCTCAGTTTCCCATGAACTAGTAGACTTACAACCAACAACGCGAAAATTCGGGAGCAAGTCGGTGAAGCGGTTATTTTTCTATTCTCGGTAGTCCTCTCGTGGATTATAAATTTGTACTAGTTTAGATTTTCTAGTTTTCCATTCTCATCATCTATTATATACAAACGGTTTGTTTCTGTAACTCGTTTTTATAGTATTCATTATGTTAGATCTTGTCACCAGGGTACATATGGTGTTAAAAATACCTCTTACTATGCAATGTTTTGTTAGTAGTACTAAATAACTTAGTACTTTGTTTTTGTTTAAAGGCAGACTCTGCATATGTTTATTATGGATATTCCAAAAAAATAAGGGCTATTGACAATAGCCTATTGTAGTACTTGAATCTTAATTCTGTTATGTTTTTACTCTTTATAAAAACAACCATCATTGGCTCGCTCCTTACCTGATCATTAGTTGTTTCCCTATTTTTAAATTTAAAGTTACCATAAGTTGGGTGTTTGTGAATTTGTAATATTGGTATCTGGTACACTAGTATGTAACATCTAAAATCGAGGTAGCGGTGAATTTCGCATTCGAGATAGCATGTGTATTATTTAGATACTTTTTGACTATGCAATGTATTTGTACGTGTTTTAAAGACTAACGGTGTGCTTGAAATTTAAATTCGTATTTTTCTGTGATGTGCTGTGAGGTATACTCCTTAAATAATTAGCATTTTGCCCGTGTAATTCTGTATTATACCGTAACCTTATTCGGATTAACATACCAGTAAATGATTTAGTTATAGGCTGGTTATTGTTGGTTGATATTTATAGCTTTAGAATAAGATTGTCGCAGTTTTGAATACCAAAAAATAAACGCCATACAATTTAACGCAAAACGTTTATTATTAGTCCGTGTTTAATTTGTCATACTCCTCATGAAAAAATGCTACTAATTTCAGACACAGTTTTCAAAAAATCATATAATTTTTTGGCAGTAGATGGAGCACACTTCTCTTTTGTTTGCAATGAACAAGAAGAGAAAGTTGAAGGCTCGAGATAGATTTCGTGTCTCAAGTTGAGACTCTCACTCAACAAATACACATCTGCTAGTTTTAGTGTTAACTCTTTAATGAGTTGAGGCTTAAGAAAGTTTATGGCTTAATTTTGCTCAATTTAACCTTAACTTGGTTAAAAAAGAAGTAAAAAAGAATTGAGCTGGGGACTGTCAGTCAAGTCCGGTAAAGAGTGTTGGAATGATGGTAAACCGAAAAGATGTAATGAGATATTTATACAGAGGAGCAGGAAATAATTAGTGAGGAATGCGCTTAAATGTCAATTGAAAGATGGGTTCGGGAGAAAATCGCAGCAGCAGAACAGAACTGAGTGAAGTGAAATCCAACCCACCAACAAACAAACAGTCCTTCTTCTTCCGACTCAATCACAAATAGTATACAGTAGAGATCATTCTTTTAATATGCTACTAAAATTATTAATGAAGAATATGTAAATTAAAGATAATGGGAATTAATGTGGCAGAGCGAGTATGAAAAATAACTAATATATCAGAATTTTGTGGTGATAATTGCCACTTTAAAGGAGGACCAAAAAGACTCATTAGACTGCACATTACAAAACTGAAGCCAGATGTGTGATGGGCATTTTTTTCTCCCTAATTATTTCGGATTTGATCTTTTGGCACAACACCATAATAATTTGTCTTGAAATGCAAGTAATTTGTTTGCCCAATTTGTTGTGGAACGTAAAATATCTCACTCAATTGGAGGCAGGTTGAAATTGGATATTTTACATCTCTCAAGAAATGGGCTGTTGCAAAGATAAATGTGAGGGGTAATGGTAACTTTCAGGGGACATCTGCTCATAAATAAATAGGGACAAGAACTAAGAGTCATAAACTTGTATTGTTTGTCTTGAACTATTTAAAGGTGAAGAAGGATTTATATAATAATAATAATAGTATATGAAAGAGCAAAGGATATACTATAAACTCACTCAGTTTGTCACTTCTTGTGGTACAACAATAGCATTAAAATTTTAAATTAAAGAGGACTCGTAAGTTGAAAAGAGGGAATCCAATTTAGGACGGTTGAGCAATGGAGTCATTTAAACAGATTGTCCCCGTGAAATTTGGTGTAATGAGCTGGGTTGGCTTGTTAGTTGTAAAAATGAGATGCGGCATCAACTTCATCATAACTCCGAGATTGAAGTAATCTGGGAAATAAAGCTCCCTCAACTGGCTTACGGCCAATGCATCATGTCTCAAGTTGAAACAATAGTAATTACGCATAATGTAAATTTGTAAGGGGCGTGAAAAAGTCATCTAAAAGGCGCAAAAGATGGGAGAGTGGAATTGCTATTTCAGCCATGTAATAAGTACAGCAAATTAACTTTGTGAATTGTGCATATCTAATTTTAGTGGAAAGTTTTTTTCTTCCCTTCTCCTTAAAATAATAGCAATAAAAGCAAGCTAATCATTCCAAGTTTAAAGCGTCTTCTAGCTTCCTGGAGACAAATGAGCTGTGGATAGAAGATGTTCCCTCTTTATGATTGAGAATTCCTTGCCTACGATAATCACTCTGCGTGCCACAACGCGATATACAAATGACGAGGACTGAGGATGAGATAACTGAGCCAATTTTCCCACCACCCAACATCATCTTCCCTAATTAATTTTGGCTCACTAAGTAATTGACTGGGAGTGACAAGCTGAGGAGAGACAGAGTTAAGTATAAAAATAGGCTATTAGTATGCAGAGCAATTGAGCACTGAAAACAAGGCTGACGTTTTAATTAGAAACAAATGCTTGTGGTCCCGAAACTGTCAATCACTTTTTCTTTTCTCCTTGTTGTATTATAATACCTGAGTGGCTGGCCGTTTAATGGGAAATTGGATTTCTGGCCTCTTTTAAGTCGTTTGAGAAGAGGACAAAAGTTGGCTTGTCCAATTCCGACCCTGGCTGGATGTGTATTCTATCCATATGCCCCTCTCTCTGTCAGTGGTGGCCTATTCATCCTCAAATGACTTTATCGCACGCTTGAACGCCTCTTCTGCTCCCACCACTCTAATCCTCTCTCACACCAGAAAAATCGCCATTTCCAACTGAAAGGAAATGCCTCCGTTAAATTTCACGCGAATTAGAGGTCAATAGAGCCTAAACTCGCTTATTTGCATCTCAATCTGAACAAATTAATTGGGATTGGATGAGGGAGGGAGGGAGAGAGAGAGAGTGAATCCAATGCAGTGATATACAGATCAATTCCTCAAAAGTTTGTCCTCAATTCTTCTCCAGAGTTTGGACAAATATTACAGTTGGCTTCACTCTCTATTATATCCATGTTTCTTTGACAATCTGTAATGGCCTTAGAGGTTGTCTCCGTCCCCAGAGTCTATTCTCCAACAACTTTTCCACATGAAATCTCACCAAACCTTCAATTTAAATGTGTTTGTCCCATTCTCCTTTATAACCTGTCCATTCAACTCGCCCAAAATCTCGTTAATAATCTCAAAACTCCTTTCTTCCACATTTTTTTCGCAGTTTGGTACATTACACTTTCCTTTATTGCATTTTCTTCAAAAGACCCATCTAATTTATTTAATTTATTTTTTAATTTATGCATTTATACATACAATATGCATCTCATCAATAATGGCATTTCTTCCCATAATGAATTGGCAGTGAGAAATAAACTCACTATAAGTATATACAGTGTTTAATTAGTTCACTTTGGAATATTTGAGTTGGAATGAGGTGTAAAATAAAGTGGATGGGGTTGATTATGGAGCGAGAGGTCATCAATTTTGCAGAAGCTGAAGTGGAAACTCATCTGAATTTGTGTTGTAATGGGAGGAATTAGTTAATTAGAGAGTTGTAGAGAGAGAGACAAGAGATCCATTACTCTTGGGCTGGAATGATAATGAAGGAGTTAGTTAGTGATGAGATTAGGGCTGTATCTGATGAGTCCACGGATGAAAGGAGAGGAAAGTGGTGAAATGGGAGAGAGTTAATGAGTGAAAATTGAGGGGCCAGGTGAGAGGAAGGTCCATTAGAAGTCTATGCTAATAATTGGATGAGTGGGACATAATTCCGAGCAACGCATGTCGAGGGCAGGAGGCTGAGGGAGGCTGATCTGAGGAGAAGTTTAGGGCACGGCGGTTGGCCGGAGCGGATCAACAATCTCCTCCTATTCTCCTCACTCATCAATGGGAACAAAAACGGAAGAGAAAGAAAAATTCGGGCTGCTATTACACGCTAAACTACTTCCAAACCTAATCTGCCGTCCAATGTAATCCAAACCCCACACAAGCCATGATACAAACACACACACTACTACCTCTCATTTGTATAAATACAAACTTCACACTTTCCACTTTGACTTCCTTGTCACAAGTTGTCATCTGCTCATTTGTCCACCAGCCTCAACTCGCCCCCCATCCGGCTACATGACGAGCACTTGTCTACTGCCACTCACAAGCCTCACAACCATCGTCATGGCCAAAGAGAAAAGTGTAACAAGTGAACAGCTCAAAGAGGAAGAGACCCCAATGGACTTTTCCACAGAACTCTCAAAACCTGTTGACCTTAGCAATAATAACAATAATAATATAAACAATAACAACAATGAGGAGGAGGAAGAGGAAGACAACAATGGTTTGTGTGGTGTTGGGGGGAAATGTGTCGGTGGTGAAAGTGCAATGGACACTTCATGCAATGGAACAGTGAAAAAGTTGTCCTTTTCCGTAGAAAACATTCTTGATCCCAACAAATTTACCGGAAGAACATTCGGTTTGCACCCAACTTCCAAAAGTATCTTGTCGGCTTCGGATTTATTGCCCACCCATCAGCCCATTCCCAATTTCAGATTTCCCTTTAAAGATATTCACGGTACGTTGCCCATTCTATGTAATCTTTAAGCTTATTGTCCCCTTCTTTCTCATAAAAATATGTACAAAGCTACCAACCCAAACATGTCATCGTGTGTTCCAACTTGCAAAAGAAAAATTGTATGTAATTGTTCTAGTTTTTTTCAACAGTGATAATTAATTAACGGAGAAAACAAAACAATAATGAACATCGTATTAAAAGAAAGTAAAAAGTAAACTGTTCCTTTTTGCAAAATTGAACTAAGACGAATAAGAGAGTAGAAAAGAGAGAGAAAGAGAGAGCTCTTGAATATTTTTACAATTTCTCATGATGATGATGGAAAGAAGGTTGAAAGAATATCATTGTTGACAGTTAAATGTTGAAGGTTGAGGGTCTCTTTGCTTTTCTCTTGATTTTATGTACTCTTCCAGTTTGTCTATTCCCCGGAGCAGAAAATAGTTCACTGACTACCTCCGTTTTAAATAAAATTAAAAATCCAAGAGAGACAAGGCAAACAGTTTTCCCCTGATTGCATTTCCAAAAAAAAAATATGTTTAGAAAGAACTCGTGCTCTCCAATGAAATCCCTCTGGAATATCCTTTATCTCATTTGCCTAGTCTTGACTCTGTTTACATTCATCATTTCCAGAAGCGGATCCAGACTCGACGACAACCACTCCGCCAAATTCTGACCTCCAACCTTCTCCCTGTGAGACAAGTCTTGAAGATGACGAGAATTCCTGTGATCTCTTGCTCGAAGATGACACTTTCAGAGATTCCTCAGAATCTGTCACCGGCGATGATACTACTTCCTTTGACAAAGATGACTCAAAATCCAGAAAAAAGTCATCCAAGGGATGTAACAGTGATACCAAATCCGGTGAGTGTGAGTAACTTTTTTTGTATTCTCTCTTTTCTCTGTCGGCATTTTTCATACAACTTTGTCTAAATAATAGTGACATAACAAATGACTAAAATACAACTTGATCCAAAACTTAATAATTAGCCGTGTTTTCTATTCAAAATTTTTCTAAATGGATCAAAGATTACCTGCTGTACCTAAATATATAAATAGTTTATCCAGACGCATTACATTATAAGTGGAGAAAGTTTTTTTTAAATAAATTTTCTGTGCATTTAAAGTAATACATACTATATTTTTGGGGTTGGTAGGTAAGCCAAGGAGAGCAAGAACTGCATTCACCTATGAACAATTAGTAGCACTGGAAAACAAATTCAAGACAACTCGTTACCTCTCAGTATGCGAACGGCTCAATCTTGCGCTTTCTCTTTCCTTAACAGAGACGCAAGTCAAAATTTGGTTTCAAAATCGCAGAACAAAATGGAAGAAGCAAAATCCAGGGATGGACGTCAACAGTCCGCCCGTCCCTACGCCTAATTCAGGGGGCCTTGGGTCCTTTGGTTCAGGGAACTCTCCTTATTCCGCAGCCACCCATCATCTCCTCTACCCCCACATGACGGCGTATCTGACGGGGGGCAGTGTCTCAGGGCTCTCTTATCATCACAGTGCCACAAATGGACCTCCTTCAAGCTCATTCTCATCATCATATTTTTCCCATCTTAGTCACAACTCGTAATAATTAGTAAATAAAAAGTATTATTAATATAGCTGATAACAGTGTATAAGCCAAGTCAATCATTTCATCGCTACACATAATAATGTCCTTATTACAAAGGGAAAACAGAAGCATGCCAAATACATAAGATTACTTTTTTACATATATAAAATAATCATAAATCGTATATGCAGGTCGTTTGATGCATTTTGTAGGCTTTTTTTTAAAGCAAGTAATTTTGAAAACACTGCATCAAATACTTACGTAACTGATTACTAAAGTAAGTCCACGTAGAATGACGGCAGGGATTATGTTTTTAATTCAGATAATTATGTAGCAATGCCAAAGTTTTGTGACAATTGTTGTACCATCTTATATAACGCTACTGCTGCTATATAAAAATTAATCATAAAGCCGTTGTCTTCCTTTTAGTTTTTATGTAAGATGATAATAAAGTCAATTGAATATTTGTTCAGTCTCAAAAGACAACAACCTCATGTGTACTCTTTATTTTTTGTGTGTGACGACAATCTGTTACACATATAGCAATTATTACTCTGATATTGATGAGGGCTATGGAGCGAGAATTAATTGACTTCTCGTCATCCATTAAATTGCGAGTTAATGGAGACAGAAAAACATTTTTGCTTGTTAAATTTTCACGGCTGCAGAATACTTGGGGACAACCGTGTTGTTTGCCCACTGATTCTAGATAATGCCGTGAATTGAAGACGAAGATGTTCATCAAGCGTCAGTAATTTGGGGCTAATTAGGGGGCCACTCTACGACTTGTGAAGCCATCTTTCTCTCCCACCAACAATGCGTATAATACGCTCTGCGCAATTTGTTCCAAACTTTGCAGGGAAGCCAAACTTTCTCATTTAGCACCACCAGCTAAAAGTATCCCAGATGAAGGAGATTCACGTATGAATTCACCTGCACCACTAAATAGACTGCTCCTCCTAATTATCCAGCTTGTAGCCAATCTGGCAAAGAAAATTTGCCACTAATGACCTTTTATAATGATGAGGTTAGAGGTAGGTATGGGATAAACAAGTTTCTTTAATGAGGAATAATTTCTACTGCTACCGGTAGACAATAAAACATTTGCGGGGAAAGTTTAAGTTGTAATTAGGGAGAGATCGTTAGCGAGGACAAAGGAGGACGGGAGAAGATAAGGCCAAGAAGGTATGGAAATGAGGGAGGCACAACTGCGGTGGTGGCCTAATACGAACATGTGTGATGATAATGAGAATGATGATTCCTGGGATAGAATTGCATATAGCCTATTAATAAATGAGTGTCCCTTGAGAGGGGACATAAATTGGGCTCTCCAAGGGGTGCTTCTCACTCTTCTCACATGGCCCAATTATGGATACAAAGTGCGAATGGAACTATAACTGACTCATGACAAAAAACTGGAAAGTTTACCTAAGGGACTCTTGTGCACAAATTACAACTTATCTCCACCCATTACATACAGATATACGCTTATCATCCCTAATAATAATGACTTTCTCAACTATCTCCAATAACTCTCCCAATTTACTGCTCACAGTCCCATGAATCTCACTTTAGATACCATTTACAATACTTACTATACAACCATCACATTTGTTAATAACCACCTTTTACTTGTGGCAAAATGCATTTATGAGTTTTGGTTTTTTAGTAAATTTTTAATTTGTTTGTAATGATTGTTTAACTTAAATTTTCATAACTATGTAGTGAAAACATATTAAGGAAAGAGGACATATTATGAGAAAATGTTTTGCAAAAAAAAAAAAGTTGTTAAAAGGAAAAGCCATTTGTAGTAGTTTGTGAGTTGTGTGGGGACTGGAGATATTTAGTAGTTGGCAAATATGAATATTTAATGCTCACAATTTCAACTTAAGTTAAGCCCACACGGCAACATATCCTCTTAGAACAAAAATTTACTGTCATTTTCTTTCGATATCAAAGTAAATGGGGCTCTGGGGACTTGGTTAGAAGATTCAAGATGATAATAAAACGCTAAAGAATATACAGAGGTACTCCCTTTCTCATGTGCATTATTATTATTCTACTATATGCGGACGGATTCAACCAAAGTGATGTTAACTTGTGAGGAAATTTTGTTTATTTTTGTATCTTTTACCAAATACAACTTGCTTACATAATGGAATAGAAAATTGCATAATAAAGTTGGCACTTAACGCACTTTTCCTTTTTGGCATCTACAGAAGAAGCCCAAAAACTATCCGACGCCGTTGCATTTTCCCCATGTACATAATGAAGGCATTTGTAGTCTTTGGTTTATTGTAAAAATGTAATTATTACCGAGAAGATTTCCTTCCGGTCCCATTAAATTAACTACAATAGTTTTATTATATTTCGGGAAAATTCTTTGAGGTTGCGGAAGGATAAGTAATTCGACGGATGAAGTAAATTGTTAATGCCAAATGACCGAAAGTAGTGTCCATTGCTTTATAGAACAATTACGCCATTTTTCGGCTTCTTTGAAGTGGCTGCTAAAACAAAAAGCCCCCATTGACCACAAAATAAAATAAAATCTCAATCTTCCGAATCGCGGTAGTAAGAGTCAGAAAGAGTCGTTTGAGGCACTTTGTACAAATGCATTGAGCCTTAAACCACTTTATGCGTTCCGCCTTTTGTCGCAGCAAAGATTTCTTGTTGACACGCCTTTGACAAGACACACAAAGAGTCCGAACTGACAACTCATAATGAGACTAATTGACAGAAAAAGAACTGGGTAATATTACCTCATTATCATTAACTCTACAAGAGAACGTTTGTTTGTCCCTTTTTCTCTCAATGCCTCAATGATCTCCTGTATTCTCAAATAACCCAACAAGCTTCCACCGACAGAAGAAGAAAGCAGCAAATTGTTCCCATATTCTAACAAAACTAACTTTGCTGCTGCAAATGAACCGCACCATGATATGAATAGGAATCCCATTTTCAGTGTTGGAATTGCATGCCAAAGTTGAAAACGGAGAAATAAAAAGAGCCTCCAGGAAAGAAAATTACATGAGGATATTGAGTTGTTGTTCCTTGTTAAATGTTTTCCAGGAAGTGAAAATCATCAGAGTAATTCATTAGGAGCAGTCTCCCCTCAGAAAATCTTAGCATATCAACAGGCAATAAACAAAGCAAGCTGACACTGCTCCGACTAAAATCAACATTATCTGATTTAGTTGCCAAACCAAGCCACACAGCAGTGAAAAAGATGTGTTTAACAACTCTCTATTAACTTACAATATATGTATGGACGCATACCCTTAGAACAAATCGATCCTGTTTTGTTTTCCATACAACAAAATAGGAAAATCCGAGTCGTAAATCACCCAATTTTTAAATCCTCATTTTAAAGTTTAGCTGAAGAGGAATGGTGTGTAGGTGTTGCTAAACAAGCAGTATTACATGAATGGTGGAGTATGATACGATAACAGATTAATGACAGCAGTTAAGTTGCTATATACTGACTGTCTCTCTCTTTCTACTTCGTCTCCAGTTTCACTTTAACGACACACATTCGACGGTGGTGGCTTCCTATTTTCTCAAACTGAAACAAATTTTATTGCTGTTATTCAGGAAACTCGTTTTACACATCTTCACAAAATCAACCATGAATGATTACGCTAATTGAATGAACATTCAGAACGTATCGAGATGTTTAGGGCTCATGGGACGAAATGCCATCAGTCATTCCCTTTTAAATAACTGCTCCCTTTCAAAATAATGATGGGCTAGAGTAAAAATATTTAAAATTTGTGTTTGCATAAAATTTAAAGTGACTGCCTCTTGGGCAAAAATTACTTTATATTTTATGACTGTTACTTAAACTTACTCAAGTTTCTTTTTGTACTCTTTCCCCAAATATTTGCTTTCACTCATTTATTGGGGAAAGTATTTCAACTAATTAAGTTATGTTTGTTAATTCCTTATTGGCTCCTTTTCCCCATTTATTAATTATGATTTGATATCAATTAATTAGAGAAAGAAAGGGGCAAAAAAAGTAATTTTCCATGTGCATTAGATTTATTTACGGAGTGCAACGGGAGAGTGATTGTTGTGTCAACAAAGGGGGAGGTCAGTGCCAAGGGTGAGGCAGGGGTCCCTTACAATCCCTGTCCCAGATGAGAGGATGGCGTAATTGTGTGTAGATTTTTAAGGTTGCATTAGCGGAAGGGTTGATCGGTTGACTGGCTAGCTTTTGGTATGTGGGATCGCTGAGCAAATATTTGGAGACGCTCAGCCAAGTCTCTAACTGAATTGAAGCTGGATGGAAATTGAAGATCGGTTTGATATTACGCTCTTCAGCTTTGATGGAAATTAGTAATGACTTTAACAATTAGTTAAACATGAACAAATGGCCTATACGATCTCCAACCGGCAGTCTCTAATCCCAAAGGAATTGCTGTACATCCATTCATCCCAAATTGTCTATCCTCCGTTCCAACAAGTGATTTCCTCTATTGGCTTTATCAAATTGCTCACCCAACAAACAAACTCTTTCAGCCAAGAAAACTTGATTATTATTATTATTATAAAACTTTCTCCAACAATGTAAACAGCCATAACATAATTAAAAATAGAAATTACTTATATTTTTATTATTACTTGTTCCAACAATTGTAATTGGTTTGAACAGTATTTAATTTTCCAATGTTTACTTTTTTTCTTTGTTTTTTTTGTACCCAGAGCACGGAGTTGGATCATTTATTACAATCATTTCCCAAATAGGGAGGAGAGTACAAGTTGAGATAAATCTGGAAGTGATTTGCTGACAGAAAAAGTGTCCATAACTCCCTGCTCATTTTTCCTTAGCTGACCACAAGGAAGGAATTCTCCAGAGGTGGGAGATATATATTTCGGAGCCTTGTTTTCTACAATCAACTGCAATCATCAATACTTAATAGCACCCCAAATACATTCTCCGCTCACGACCCTCTTTGTCGTCCACTCAATTCCCAATCCCCTGCAGATCATCCAATACACGAGTATCACATTCTGACCACAACCACTCACGCCATTCATATATATTCTAAATCTGTTCAAACCTCTCACATTCTCGAGAAGTGTCCATTGAATTATCTAAAGGAAAGTGGAAATTCAGCCAAATCTTCCCCAAGCACAAAAAAAAGATTATGAAATGTCAAGGATTCACAAATCCTTCAGAAAAAATGAATCTAATCTAATCATTTCCTCGTTGTTGACCTCTCGACATATTTTTTTTTTACATAAAAATGGAAAACTGCTTTCTCCAAAGTTATGCATGCAAATTGTGATTATATAATAATATATTGTACTTGAATCATTTTCCACACACTGCAAAATTCGATTACTAACGAAAGTAGTGATATTGAACCGTTGGTTCATCCTTTCGACCCCTTTGGAATAAAATTAATCCAAACAATCAACCTATTTAAATAAGCCTGTAAGTGGATCTTCCTCCTCTCCAATTGGATTTTGATGACAGATTATAAACTTTCAACTGAATTATATGTATCCACTTAATACAGTGGGTATGCCACACTCAATGATAAACGTCTTATCTTAAAAACTCATCGCGTGGCTGTAAGAATTGAGATAAATTGCTGTGAAAATAAGTTTTATTTAAGTGGCTTTATAGCAGCGCTGATTGATGTTTGATTGAGTTGATGGGAAAGGCTGCGGATGTCGCAAAGCACTCAGAGCGTGTGTTTATGGGAATTAAAAGATTGGAAAGGACCACACGTGTGTAGTACAGGCCTATAAATAATCTCACAGGACACAAATGAAATTATTTATCTCTCTGTCCCCAATACTTCTACTTTATACTTAATCCTATTTAATCGGTGTTCAAGTGTGAAGAATGGGAAAATAATTAGTGGCAACTTATTAAAAAAAAGAAAGCTTGCTGGGGCTGTGAATGCTGTGATTTTGGATGGAGGCAGGTTGAGACAATTGATTTCTTTTACCTATCATGATCATGTATATTTACTGTTATGTTGTTGTTATTGGATTTAGAATTTCCGAGCAGTTTAATCCTGGTTGGGACTCTTTAGTGTCCTGTCATTTGATATTAGACTGCTGGGCAGTCAGGGTGAGAATTCCACTATCTCGCCTTGGAGTAATCCGATTTTCTCTTTAATCTCCAAACAACTGCTCCTCCTTTCCCTCCTTAAATCAGAAATTCCCAATCTCCCAAAAAAGCCGCCCCCACTGCCTCCTCTCCTTAAGTGTATACAGTTGAAATTGCAACTGGGGTTCACTTATAGCATTTTATATATCCTGGGACTGTATAAAAACCGGCAACCACTTTGGCGGAAACCATGTGGAACGGTGGCATTCTCGGAAAAATGATCGTTTTCATGCCGAGGGAATTGAACAAGAAATTGGAACCTCGATTGAGCTTCACACTAATTTCTTCCACTAAATAGCTTTCACACTGGGGCTAAAAGGATGCGGCATCCCATCATTAACCACCCCAGCCAATTAAGTCACACATGGGCCCTGGGTCACACAACACTACACACAATACTAATTTGTGCAAACTACATACATACGACCCAATAATGAGGAAACAAAGGCAGAGAGTGGTGTAATAAAAAGAGAGATTTGAGGGGAAATTAAAGAGACAAGTCCAATGGGGGATTTCAAAGACGGAGTTAATGGAATAAGGCGCTGTCAATTAAGTAAGTGTGGAAGGGATTTAAAATGTAGTGGAGAAGAGAAAGGAAATGGTAAAAGAGGAGAGCAGGGGCTTGGATTAATGCGGACGGCGAAACGCTTTTCCAATTTCAAAGAGGAGAAAAATGAGACAGATGATTCTTGAAGGAATTAGAAAGACTGGCAATAAATTCCTCCGTTAACTTTAACAATCTCCTCCACCTCATCTCACTTGAGCTGGAATTAAAAGTATGAAAAGCCCTTTCAAACTTTTCTATTTCAAAGGACGCATTTTGTGCAGCGTAGTGACAAATGAGACTTCTGCTCCTACCAACTCCATTTGTTTCCCCATTTTTTGGGAAAATTAGAGCCAAGATTAAGGAGCAGATTTAAATGAAGACGTTGCTTCCAGTGTTGATGGGACAGGGAAGTCAATTTGGAGTTGGTTGGTGGTGTCTTCGGATATTATATAACCTCTACTACATATCTAGTGGATATCTACAACTAAAGAAGCTAGGGAATAGTAATAGTACTCGTGATTAAACGGCCCATTAGCTGCATTCGAATCAAATGAGAAAATATATCGGGCAGAGTATTTTTTGTGTCCCAATCTCGAGATAAAGTTCGTGAATCGCTCACCCAGAAAATAACCATCCTCCGAAAAACAGTCCAAACTCCAAAGAGTGGTAAAGTTGTGAATCTGCCCAACACTTCCTTCCTACCCTTTTGCTTAACTAACATCATCTGCAGCAGCCAACTCAGAGTTCTTAGAGTTTGCTTGGAGGGAGATAAAGATTTGGCTCGGACTCAAATTAGTGGAGCAATCAAGGTTTAATTGCCCTTGTAAATGCCTATACAGTAGGCAGATTTAAGAGTTGCAATACACCAACTACTCCATTAGATGTGTGATGAGAACAACCGCATCCGTCCCTTGCTAACTACGCAGAGCTCATTAATCTTATTTCTTGTAATCGTCCCTGTTCACTGATAAAGATCTTGGTAAATAGGAACCGAGAAATGCTCAACCATCTCATTTGTTACGTTCCAACGTTTATTCGCATGGTCGTAATTAGTGGCAGATTAGTTGAATACTTCCAAATGCTTTAATGCGCATCATGCTGCAAAAATCCCATTAGTTAACTCCTCTTTATTATTATACTTATATATATTCTCTTCTTCTCCATAAATAACATTTTATACCTACTTCCTGCCTCGCTCATCAAAATTCAGCCTTCTTTTTGTAAATCCTCTGCCTATTATTAATACAATGCCGTGGCCTGAGGTGAGAGTGAAAGCAAAAGGTTTTCTTTTTAAAAATCCATCACAAGGGCTTTGACTAAGGAGCCTTTCAATGCAAAGCTCATTTTAAGCCATGATTGCAAAGAAAACAAGTTTAGTTTGAGGAAATTTTGTGAAAAAACTATGTGGAAATCCGTGGGTGACAGATCCACTTAAAAATAGGTGCTAGCTAGCTTTCATAGTCTCCCCGATTATGCAAAAAGGCCAGTAAATCTTCATGGGAAAGGAAACATACGTGTGAAAAGTGGGGTAAAGAGGGTGTGGGTTGATATTAACTTGGAGGAAGACTGTGAAGGGAAATCAGAGTTGGATTGGATGCTTGAGTGGTTGTGCATTTAGGGATTGAGCGAGATGATTGAACCAGTCGCATGAAACACTGCATAAAAAATGCATTTCTCCATCAAAGGCTAGGCTCCACTCTAAAAATGTGCATTAACTACATTAGAAGGAATTGGGATTGAGTACGTGAGACAGTCAGGTGCGCTCTTAAACAAGACAAACAGACAAATCATAGCCACTACTTTCACCACTTTTATATTTTTATTAAAATAACCCCAACATCTCCCAGCCTCACACTTCAATTAGAGGCAGGCAGAGCTTTCAAACTTTAAAATCCAACTCCTCCAGCCTTTTCTTTAAAGTGGCTTTTTAAAATACTTTTTTTATTAAAGAATCCCGGAGGTAGAGAGAGAATAAGCGAAGGTGAGAAACTCCATTAGTCACACCATCACGGGACGTATATTATTGTCTCTTTTCCCATCCATTTTTCATAGATCAAGACAGATCATGAAAGACTTGAAAGAAATCACGTATAGGCAGTGATGGATTCGAGTTTCAAATTTACATCCACAAACACACAACCGTATTTAAATATAGACAGCAAAACTTTCTCCTTTCACTTTAGTACATGGAATTTGTTGGGATCTAACAATTATTGTTGGGTAAAACTATATATATATAAGCTGCCCAGTATGCAGATTATGCTAATTATCACATTCGGATGCAGATTATATTATCATGCATGTGTTCGTTGAGCCCTCCCACATAAGTTGGGGCTTGAAAGTGAGAGTTATTTCATTATATGCCATTGCTTAATTTAAGGGATATGTAAGTGGATTGTGTAAGAAAGTTGAGATTATGCAGCCAGACTGCCTCTCTCTCTCTCCGTGGTGATTAATTAAACTCAAGTTTTGCATGGGTATCATATAACGAGAAAAGTTGTAGACTTGACTCGGGTGGCTAAATACCTGGAACATAATAGGAGTTGGCTGGAAGGAGACAAATATCCTTTGTGTCAATTTATCTTGGAAAGATTTAAGCTAATTAAGAGACAATTACGATGGGAATTTGACGAGGTTCAGAGCTCATTAATGAATTTGAAATGGAGAAAGCCATAAGACTAAGAAGCGGTGCTCCGTTCTACAAACCACTCCTCCATTCTTCTTCTCCCTTCCCTAAACTAATCTCGTCTCAGCAATGGCAGGTACCACGCTCTCCATATTAAGCCAACTCTTTTTTCTACCCATCAAAGAAAATAATATATTCTTGTGCATTTGAAAAAAACAACATTTTTTACATGCATGACATGCCGACAATGTTAGCTTGAAAAGAAAAGCATTTAGACTTGTACTTGTAATTAATAAAAGACATTAGAGCAGTGTATTAAACTTTTTAAAGTAGGGACGGTTAGTGTTATTTGAGGTTGAGAGTGGAAGTAATGCAATGTGTGGTTGGATAGAAGAAGAAAGGGAGAAATTGGATTAAGTAAAGACAACAAAGAAGATGGAGTCTGAATCAAGTCCCCATTTATAAAATGATGCGATTTACTTTTGTGGGTAGAAAGAAAATTGGAAGTTCTTGAGGATATTTGAGTTTATTTGTGTAGAGAGAAAGCAGTTTTGTGGTGATACTCCAACTAAATTTTGGCCCACGAGGGAATTTGCCCTCATATCTTGGACTCCCTTGTTCATCTAATATTCATCACCTCTGTCTGATATGGCAAACTGCTAAGTTTTTCATTGGGCTTGGATGGAATTTTAAATAAATTGTGGGAGAAAATCTAATGACTGTTGAGGAAAAGCTCATCTTCAGCCATATTCCCTCTCCTCCAAACATTTTGCAAAATTCATATCCCTTCATAACACCACCATCTCCAAATTATCCCAAATCCAAAATTATTCCACTCTCACATTCTCCCATTTTCTCATTACGTAAGGCAGCAGCAGCCTTCACAAAACGTTTTCAGCCCTCCTAACCAGCAAACACACACAAAAAACATAATCATCTCTCTTTATGTTCGGATGGGTAGATTTCGTTTAAGCTATTAACCACTTTAACATTTTAATTGGGTTCCAATTTAACGCATAAAAAATCATTTTTTCATGGATATTTAGGGACACATAAATTAAAGGGTCCTGCCTGCATTATGGGGGAATAGTTACACAATCTAATTATGTTCAGTTTAGTGTGGAAGAAGCCAAATGGGATATGTAATGTTCAAAGGGATAAATCAAGTACAGATGCTCATGAATGAACATGAAATCAATCCCTGATAACCCAAATCTAATTCCAAACCCATTAAGGAAGAAGAGTGACACAACAATCCAATAAAATCACTCAATGTCCCCCACATTCATTATCTAATTCCCAAGAACGCCCAAATCAAAACTCGCAGTGATTACAAATGATTGCTATCGCCAAATAAATACCCTTGATCAAATTGCAGCTTAAGAGGTCAACAACAAGACAAGTGGAATAATAAAACGGCAAAACATTATTCGTTATGAATAGAAAAAAATCTAAATTTTTAAGTACTTTCCCTTGAAATAAAATGAAAATGAAATCCTTCGTATTCATCTTTTTAAATGACATAATTTTTGGGCACTCATTGGTAAGAAAACAAAAGCAACTGCCAAAATTTTTAATTTCGATATACAATGTTATGCCGAAATTTGCAACGTCGTGAAATTCTGGAGGTTTTTGAAATTTTGAATCTAAAGTTTAAAAAATCAAAGGCTGAAATTCAAAGGCTTGTTGTAGCAATCTGTGAACACAGGGGCCTTTCAAGTCAAAATAATTCAATTTTATTCCATTTTCTTTTTAACTGGCCATCAAAATTAAACGCAAATGCACCGAAAGTTCAGAAATAAGTTCCTTTATCTAAAATACTTTGAATGATTCAGCTTAAATTCAAATTTGCATGATAACTTGGGGAAAATTATCAATCAATGTCCATCCATGTTTTGCAGTTTACACAAGACTGCAACTTGTACACTCTTTCTTCAGATTGATTTTGATTTCTGAAGACAAAGCAATTTTGGCAGATCATTTAATATGATCATAAACTAAACAAAAGATAATTGGTGGGGATCATTGTTGTCTGTACGGCAGCAGAGTGTCCACTTGTCGGACAAGTCTTGTCGCCTGTTGGCTGTCCCGCTCGGACAAGACGAGTGCTGATGCGAGTGAATTATGCAACTTACGATTAGTATTTAGCTGGGTTTGTAAAACAATAACATGCAGATTATGAAGGGGAAATGAACATCACTGGTGCTTATGGACAGAATTGTTGTAAATTAATGATTTTTTGTCCATTATGAGAAGCTAACATTCTACTCCTCACAATATACTGCAAACTTAGGTTACTTGGCTAAATACCCGTAATTTCATATGAATTGAAATTGTAACCGGGTGAAAAATCTTGTTTGTTTTCTCCTACATATTTCTTATGGAGAGGAACGGTGGAAGATAATGATTATCATGTTTTCCAGTCAAAATCAGATAATGCCATAAGATTCTCAAGATGAGAAAGGAACATTGGTTTTTTGAAACAAAACATGGACAAAGCGTTAGACATTGTTAAACCAGCTAGAGCCATCTACTCCAATGAACATTTCCATGAAACTTTCACCATGAAAGTTGATGCAACTTGAAAGAACAAAGAACGTTCAAAAGAACATTTTAATTATAGTATAAAATCTAAAAATTGTACTTTCATTTATTATCAAATAATACATATACGGAATGCAATTGTAATTAAAAATTAACATGGCTTTCACCACTAAAATATCACACAATACATTATTGTTATTGTTACTATTCATCGCCAGTTATTAGGAACTATATAAATACTTAAATTTGATCATCTCTACCGCTTACTTGGTAAGTTGGTAATCGATTGGCCTTCTAGGAAAAGTGTCCTTTTCTAAGATGGCAGAGAGTCGACCATGAAGATTATTGACTTTGTTGTAGAATGGCCGAAAATATGAAACCATCCATTCTGTTACAGACCATGAAGGGAAAAATTTTTTCATAGCTTTTTGCAGGCTCGTTTGACATTTATCAAGTTCCATTTTGAGAGAGTTTATTTCTTGAAAGATTGGCTCAATAAGAGAAGGACCAGAAAATCCAGATTCGAGATTTATTTCTTGAGCCCATCCCAAAAAGACGTTTTGTTCTTCTATTCGCTTTAGTCCAGCCTATATTCATTTAAAAAAGATTTTAAAATAAATTTATGATTTTAAATAATTTGAACTACCTTCAAGTATTCAAGCTGAATGATTTCTTGATGAATATCTGCTCCAGGAAACTCACAAAACTGAACGTAGCCTCCACATTTAAGTGTTGATGATGCTTCTAAAATTATTATTTCCATCGGAGGAATGTCCCTTGCGTCAAGAAACTTCATACACGCGGTCAGCGATGGAATGGCCGAAGGAAGCAATTCACATAGGACTGAGAAATGATCATATCGCTGCCAGCCGGTCAGAACTATGGCTTTAAAGTTGATAATGTTCTGGACATTCGTCATTTCTTTCTGCCACGAGTAATGATTACTCAGGTACAGTGATTCGTTTACTACGACAGAGTTTGGTTTATTTGCTCCTTTAAAAGCACTTCCAATCCAAACGGATTTAAATATTTTTGCATACTTTGCCCACATTTCAAAAGATAATCGGTTTTCGACATCTGTAAAAAGCAATGAAATTAGTAGAAACAATAAAACTGATAATGAATAAATAGTAAATAATTATCTACCTGAATGATAATTCCAAACAATAATCTCTACCAAATTTCCAAGTCCTGAAGCTTCAATAGCAGATTCATCCAATTTTCGGAATTCATCATCCCACATCAATGGCTTTACATTCATGTCCTTAACAATTTTGGCAACTAATGCAGCATGTTGAAGAAAGAGTTGAGATTCATCAATTCCATATTTTTTCATCCTGTTTCGGCAAAGTGGACACTGGCCAATATGATAAACTTCATCGCTTCCAATATGAAAATATTTAATGTTTGGATGAAGCCTGATCACTTGAGAAATCATTTCCTTGATGACAACTTGCGAATCGTTGTTTGTAGGGCAAATTACTTGCATATACTTTTCAACTTCTCGAAGCTTTTTAAACTCTTTTAATTTCAACACAAACTCCAAATGTCCAAATGTTTGAATTAGAGGTATGACCTAGAAATATATATATATATATTTTAAGTTATCATCTTTCTGAGCATGTTTCTAAAAGCATAATTAACAACTTTACCTCTAGATCATTTGTTTTTGCCAATTCTAAAATTCTTTTGATATCCTTTTCGCTGTAAGATTCTTTGTTTGAAATTGGCTCGAGCGTTCCTGTGTACGGAAACATGTCCTCGTATTCGATCAAGACCCCTGTGACCCCCAATCTTTTGAAAAAGGGGAAAATTGACTCGTAAGCTGTCACGATGGGAGGCATCCCTTTCAGATCCAAATGCACTATTTTGTACTGAAGACTTTGGCGTGGGTCATGATTATTATGCGAAATCTTCATTCGCTTTTGACCACTCTCAATCTCCATTGAAGAACTTGAAGATTGAAAGGGGCTGAGATCCATTTGTTGCTTGGCTGGGCTTAAAGTGATATCAAAACTGCGACGGGGTCCCTTGTAAATGTGGAGATAGAAGTGAATAGCCACAATTAGTATCCCACAAGCTGCGGTTGCAAATAAGAACCTTGAGGTGCAATTTTTGCGTCTCATTCCTCAAGCCAAACATCACCTCACCGTGTGAGGCTCACACCAAAATTGGGAA
Organism: Proisotoma minuta; assembly: GCA_034698145.1. Taxonomy (NCBI): domain Eukaryota; kingdom Metazoa; phylum Arthropoda; class Collembola; order Entomobryomorpha; family Isotomidae; genus Proisotoma; species Proisotoma minuta. The sequence goes on along the minus strand of JAQIXN010000036.1, from coordinate 65,370 downwards.
CAAAGTTGCTAGTCATAAGACACAAAAGATAAGCAGTCCGGAAGACAACAAAAGATACGACTTCCACTCAGCCCGCAAACTTCATAATCTAGTTTTCTTCTCCGTTCAACTCACGAGACTTTGCAATTTGCGATTTGAGTGAAAGTTTTTACAATAAAAGCTTTAATTTGGGAAACGACGGTGAAAATTTACTTGATTTAGGAAAATGGCTCCGGAAGCTGTGCTTATCAACGGTCAAAATGAACTGGAACAATTTCTCAAGTAATAAGATTTAAAATAATGAATTATTCCGTTTAATATTGCTTTTTTACACCGGTTTTGATTTGAAACATAATTTTACAGGACAAACCAAAAATTAGCAGTGGTTATATTTTTGGAGGACTGGTCGGAAAATTGTACAACAGTTTTGAGTTCCGTCACTGAAATGTTGGAGGATCCTGAAATCCCCAAAGTATGTAATATTAATTTAATTGTAATAGTCTATTAATTTGTTGGAACAGAATGTTGGATTGGGAAAGATTCAAGCTGAAAGTAATCCAGAAATTTGTCAAACTTTTGGAGTCACTGGAGTTCCAACGATACTCCTTTTCCAAGGAATGAAAGAAGTGCACCGAATTTCGGGAGTTAGGGTCCGAGATTTGGCTTCCAAGTTGGTTCAATATGTATGTAAATATAACAATAATTAAACATTCTCTATAACCATCTATTCAACTTGGTAAATAATATTTTCAGGGAGCTGGTCCCGTGGATTCCGTACCATTGGTTGAACCTCCATCAAAGCCAGTGGATTTGAATGAGAGGATCAAGAAATTGCTTAACCAAGCAGATGTCATGCTCTTTATGAAAGGCTCTCCAACGGAACCACAATGTGGATTTAGTCGAACAATTGTTGGACTTCTCAATGAAACAGGGTAAATAATATAATAATTAGAGAAAAAGATTCAAATATATATCATGTATAGTTTATTTTTTTCATTTTATTTTTCAGTGTATCATACTCAACGTTCAACATTCTAGCTGACAATGACATCCGAGAGGGTTTGAAAGTATATTCCAATTGGCGAACTTATCCCCAACTATATGTCAAGGGGGAATTAATTGGAGGGTTGGATATCATAAAAGAACTGAAAGAAAACGGAGAACTCATGAGCACTCTTAAACCTTGAAAACATGAAACAATAATGATTAATATTCATGCTGTTAAAATTAAAATTACTTGGTAAAATAAATCATTGATTTCTATGAATTTTGAATATTTTGATTACATTTAATATTACATAATACATTGAAATTTATATTTATCAAAGTTTTAGGATTTCCATGCACCTTTGTTGTGATATTTTAGCTGTATTTTGAGGACTATGGCAGGTGAGGGTGAAGGAGTAATTTCTTTAGCATTGTAGGTATTTATTCCAGGGAGTATTAAAAAAGCAGGTAAAAAGAGCTTTGTGTAGCCGTTGTATGAGTAATAACCAACAAACGCGTTGTTGGCTATACATACACCTGTCGCATACAATGCAAAGCTAGACTAACTCTTCTAGCTACAAACAATGGTCCAGGGTGTGTTTTTATAGATCTCCTTTAAACCGTCAATTAAAGTAAAAAATATACCGGTTGACATCTTTAATTTTCATAATCTAAAAAATGAAGTTGCATCTTGACTAGTTTGCATTTTTTGGTTCGCCAAAGTCTCTGAAGAAACATAATTTGTTGTGACTAATAAGTCGGTTTATGGAGAAAGTGGAAGAATTCCATTCCGTCCATTTAAAATGAATCTCAAATACCAAGTACTTTCTCTCAGCTGCATCTTCCGTGAGTCTCCATTAATCATAACGAAGAGAGTTTTAAAATGCCAACCAAACTGTACAAACAACATGTATCTTTTTTTACTTACAGTTATTGCCAATTGTCAAAATTTCTTATTGAAACAACAAGAAAACCGAGATAGTACTATCATTTGGTGTACTGTGAATCCTGAAGAACAGAGAAAATGTGAAGCTTTATCTGAACTACTTAAAAACAATGTCCTGTACAACGAGTATCAAGTGAGGGCAGAAATTCATCAACTAAACTGCAGCCAGGTAAAATATCTTTAGTCTTTGGGTCTACTTATTGACACTTTTCTTACCCACTTTGTCTCATTTGCAGACCTACAACAAAGATGCGTGTATGCAGCAATTGGACAATAATGATGCAGATATTACGACATTGGACCCTGGGGAAGTTTTTGTGGGTGGACGAGAACACAGTTTAATCCCTATTATGGAAGAGAAATACAACGAAGGTTTGTTTACGGTTGCGGTTGTTAGCAAACGCTCAAGTATTCATGATTTGAGAGACATTAGAGGAAAACGAGCTTGCTTTGGGGGAGTTGGGACTTTGGCAGGATGGGTTACTCCAATTAGCAAGGTACATATATTCTCAAATATCGTTTTGTAACAGTTTGTTTAATTAAATCCATCTTTTAATAATTAGTTGATGAAGAACGGAGGGATGGAAATTGTTGACTGCAACAATCATGTCAAGAGTGCCTTATCCTACTTTGGTTCAAGTTGCGCCGTAAACTCCCTTTCTGATAAGTACAATCCATTGGGGGACAATTCTCACAAACTTTGTGAGATTTGTGGAAGTGATCTCCCAGGAGTAAGATGTACAAGCAATGATCCATATTCTGGATACGAAGGAGCTTTAAAGTGTCTCATGGACAGAGGAGAAATTGCCTTCCTCAAACATTCTGCTATTAAGGAATATTATAACAAATTAAGTTATTTCATCACTTCCCAATCGGACCGAGACCGTTTCACAACTTCCACAGAGTTTCCATTTTATTTGGGAAACAGGCCAACTTCAACAACAACTCAGAGATACTCTCCATTTTCTCAGTTTGGAAATCGAGACAACTTTAATTCCACATTTGGATCTGATCGTAATTTTGGATTGGATGGACAAAGTTGGAAAGAAACTCCAGAAACTTCCGCAGTAACTGATGATTCCATGAACTTCCTTGGTCCACGAACTTATGCTGCATTCAAAGAAAATTATGATCTTCTCTGTGAAGATGGAACACGAAGAGACATTGACGATTGGAGATTTTGTAACTGGGGATCTCTTCCATCTCATGCAGTTGTCACTTCTTCTGCCAAGCCATACAGACCAACAAGAAGAAATTATCAAGAGTTTATTGAAAATCTATTCCGTCAGTTTGGAGGAACGGATGCTTCACCTTCGCAATTTGGAACAAATTATGATAACACCAACAGTAATAATAATAACAACAACAATAATATTGGAGCTCCTTCATATGCTTTCAAGTTATTTGAATCAATTCCAAGATACGGAAATAGGAGTGATTTGCTGTTTCAGGTAGTTTATAAATTTTAATCTTATGCAATCTTTATATAATAAGGTATAAATTAATTACAGGATGCAACTGTGGGCTTCCGGAGAATTCAGGAAACTGACCAAGTATACACGAAATATCTTGACAACCACATTGACGCCATTCTTGAAATTCGAGCATGTCCGGTGGAGAAAATGACGCTTTGTATCACATCAGATGCAGAATATAGCAAATGCTTAAAAATGAGGGTAGGGAATTTTATTTAAATTGATTTGTTTGTCTCGAAACTTTAAAACGACAATTTTCCTAACAGCAAGCTCTTAATGCTCAACTTTTAAAACCAGAAATGATATGTGAAAAGGGTCACAGCCATGTGGATTGTATTCAAAGAATTTCTCAAGGGTACACATTTTATTTTTTAACAAAAATCCAAATCAATATTTGACATAATCACATTTTATCCAATCCTTATAAAAATAGGAACGCTGATACAGCGGTTTTAGACGCAGGGGACGTTTACACTGCAGGTTATCACTACGGACTCGTCCCCATCATGTCTGAAATTTACAACACTAAAAACACAAAACTTGGAGTCCCTGAATACTATGCAGTGGCTGTTGCATATCAAGGCGATGCTGACACAGAATTGACATATCTGAAGGGGAAATTTTCCTGTCATTCCGGTATAGGACATGGGGCTGGATGGATAGTTCCAATGGCTTATTTGATATCCAGTGGTCGGATGAGGAATTATGGCTGTGATTCTGTGACTGCAGCATCTCAATATTTTACAAAATCATGTGTCCCTGGAGCTCTGAGTAAAGAGCATACGTTTGGAAGTCAACATAGTAATCTCTGCGATTTATGTCGAGGTTCGAGTTTTTCATACTGTAGTAGAGACGCTTCAGAAGATTTTTACGGCCATACTGGTAAAATCAATCTTGTTCAATTTTATTCAAAAAATATTTACTAAAATTTGTTTTGTTTTTTTCAGGCGCATTCCGTTGTCTTGTTGAAGGCGGGGGTCAAGTGGCATTTGTTAAACACACTACGGTTAGCGAGGTGACGGATGGCAAAAGAAGGGAAACATGGGCAAGAAACACGCTCTCAGGGGATTACGAACTTCTTTGCAGAGATGGTCAGTCCTGAAAAATTTAAACGTAGAAAGTCTCAAGAGTTTTCTAACAATTGAATTTGGGTTTTTTCCATAGGCACCAGAGCACCTATAACTGATTACGAAAAGTGTAATTTAGGAAAAGTTAAAGCAAACGCTATTGTCGTCCGTGGAGGGAGCAATTATAACCACAACAAAACCTCTGCCATCATTAATTTATTTTTATATGCTCAACAATATTATGGGAGAAAAGATGAAGATGATTTCAAGTAAGCTTATATTTTGTAAACATTCAATGATCATTTAGTAATGTCAAATTCCTTTTGCAGTTTTGGAATGTTTTACTCTTCTCCACCTCACAGCGACTTGATATTCCAAGATGCTGCCCAACAACTTCAAGTTATTCCACAAGAGCAAAGAAATTACAGGGATTATTTAGGGAAAACATTTTTGAAAGCGAGGGCTTTAGTGGATTGTCGAGCATCAGCCAACCAAATTTTAACCAGTTCCTCCGTCCTGTTTGGATTTCTTACCCTGTTACTGAGCTTTAACAACTTTCTCCGGTGAATTTATAAATACTGCATGCTCTCTTGTAAAACTGAACAAGTCACTTACTGTCGTGATCCTTTGTTGTTAATTGTGTGCCGAAGACAATGTTAAATTATGAATCTCATTCTTGATCAAGATGACATGACACCTTAAATAACTTGAACCTTCTATATGTACAACATTTTTTTAAATAGCATTATAAATATGGCATTTTAGCCATTTTCCATGTTTTTTTTACCAAATGAAAAAATATATACAAAGTTTATACAATTTTTAATTTGCGCTAAGTGCATTTTGCTTATTATTCATGATTTATATTTGTGGTCATAATGTTAATGTTATTGAATTGGTTAACTTCTAGCTCTCCTCGTACATATTTTTTGAATTAATTGATTATATTATGGTTTTGTTCCAACTCCTCCACAAAGTTCGAAAACAGCTCGTGCCACTTCTTTTCCCAAAGCGTCAGCATTTTCTTGAGTATTTGCTTCAGCATAAACACGAACAACATCTTCAGTGCCCGATGGTCTGCAAATTACAAATATACTTAGTTAAATAACACATTCTACAAAAATATTATTTTTATATTAAATACCTAACGAAACTTCTCCCGTTTGGATAATTTGCTGCCAATGTATCAATTCTGTCTTGAAGCCCACTTGGATTTTTGCATTTTCTTTCCGCATCTTCCGTTTGGATTACATTTCTGTCTGCAACGGAAACCTTTAATTGTCTGTTGGGCAAGTCTGTGTAAACTTTGTTCCAATCTTCAGCACTCCATCCCTTTGAATGAAGAACAGCTTCTACGCCCAACATGTCAGATATTGCATCCCCAACCGTTGAATTTATAATATCCATAAAAGAAGAAAGACTCTTGGCAGAATCATTATTTCCAGATCTATGTAGTAAATGAAAATAAATACATAGATAAAAAATTGTATTAATATTTGTATTTCTGCACAAACTTGGCAGCATCTCGAATAGAGTTGGTAGCTTTGTCGCTAAATACAACAGTCCCGTGGCCGTTTGCTTCAAAATAAACGCCAATGTCAAATTCTTGAGCAGCGTGATGCAAATGTTTTACACCAGTTGGAACGCATTTAACTGGAACACCCTGAAATATAATTATCAATATATTAGTATATATGTATTTAAAATAAAATTACAAATCACCAAGATATTTGTAGCGTAATTCGTAGAGCTTCCATTTGCGTAGGCTGTTTGAACCACTCCGAGTTTTAAGGAAAGATTCGCTTTTTTAACCAGGTCACTCAAGTGCTCAGCAAAAAGAAGGGAAATTTTGTCACCGTCCAACATACAAAATTTAGAGTTGTCGTCAAAGTAGTAATAGATCAATCGATCCGCGTCACCATCAAGAGATGCAAAACGAGCTTCAGGTACAGGGGCAACATTTTCAGGATGTGTTTGCTGAACTTTTACATAGTCTGCTCCACAGTTATGGTTTAAACTCCCAGATTTTCCATCGTTTACTAACTTCATCTCCAATGTCTTTCCAATTCTACTTTTGAAGTTTTCCATTTCAAGGAACCCAATGCCATTGGCACAATCAACAGTAAGGGACGGTTTGTAATTGCCATTAGAGGATTTCTTATTAAATTCCAAAAAAATTTAATAATGAAGCTAAATTTTTATTTTTTATTTACATTTCCAATTGCTGTGCAGAAAGCAGCAGATATTTTGGAATAATATCCATCCTTGGAGCACTTTCCATACTTCTCCTCTCCATTTTTGCAAACTACAAGATAATGCAGAATTGGAGTACTGGTCAACTCAAAGTTGACCACTTGGCTGTTTTCTATGCATCCAATTCCGTCCAAAACAGCCTGGCACAAAAAGGGACTGCTTTGCCTGTTCATATCAATTTGAATTATATTTAATTTAATTAAGCTGACAATGACTTGAATAGCCTTGATACCAATACTATTTACCTTGTATCACGACCTACAAAAACCGATCCTGGTTTATTCAAATCAATATCGAATTTCTGGACAAGACTGTCAATTGAACTTGAAATTGAAGAGTCCGAAACGTTAGCAATGGCCGTGGAAATTTTTTCCCATTCATCTTCAAGCATTTCGCCATGAGGATCCACAAGTTTGACGCCGTTGTCCTCCTCAGGATTATGAGAAGCAGTTATCATGACCCCAATGGTAGCTAACGTTATCAAATGACAACTATTATTATCTGCATTTCAGCAACAATTTTAGAAAGCTACCATCTTTCTGTTTGGACCTTAATGAGGCGACGATGCCCACCCGAAACATTACATGATTAAGAATTGAGGCTCTGAAAACCAAAGTCATGTCATGCAATTAGAGACGCCAATTAAATTATTATTAGGTGTGAATTGCAACTTGCTTGTCTCTGAAGCCGGCAGTTCCATACCCAATGACTTTCTCAGTTTGCTTTGAATAGAGAGAACAAACTTGTTCAATTTTCTCTTTATAACTCATCTTATTTTTAGAACAAATTGAAGAATATTTGGAAATTTGATAAAATTGAGGAACAATTTTATTTTGTGAAAGTAAATTTACAACGTGTCTCCCCAACATTCAACTGGCAGATGAAAAAAGTGAGAGGATGTGGTAATTTTGGTATCGACAGTTTAATCTATCTTTCATATCCCAATGAATTGGGAGATAGTTAAATTATCTATTTAATGCAAATTCCAACATTAACTAGTTGAACATCACTCCCGTTTTATATTATCTTTGTCAAAAGTATGCAAAGAAAGTCAATACTATGATTTTTGCGCACCACAATAAGGTCGAGTTGAAAATCCGACAAGTAAAAGTCTAACGTTTAAGCAAACAAACAAATTTTATTTTTAAAAAATTTTGAAATGGTTTTGATTGCAGTGCAGCATGAAATGAATCAAAAATAAATACTTGCAGTTGCATCCAAAAAATGTGAAGCAATGAATGAAATGCCAATTGGATTGATTTTAGAGTTAATAATTCAATTCATCGCTTTTCTATGCAATTTAGATTATGCTTTATCTGTTCATAGCTTTAGGTCCTTATGAAGGAACTTGTACAAATTATTTTACAATAATATACTTTTCCCCAAAAATTTATTTATAATCCTTAAAATCTTGATATACAAGTTTTAATTTTATACCAAAATTCAGCTCCTGACAAAATTATTAAATTAAATTATTGCAAATTACAACTGCCAGGTAATGAGGAAACTTTGAATTTGAAATGGTTTGAATTTGACCGTGAAACTGTTTCCTTGAATAGTAACTGGTGCCAGCCTGTCTTCCAAACCGTTGGACTCAAAAACCTGATAAACTTGGAATCCATTGATGCTGATCCTATAATAATTATAAATATTTTTTAGAAATCATCTTGTAGTTCTTTAACTAGGACGATAATCTTATACATACACTGTGTCAGCATTTCCGCCGTACGCTTCGTAAAGACGAATGCAAATCGTATTCATTGTGGCGTCAGTAGGTTTGGAAACTTTGACAGCTTCAACCACAACGGCCGGATTATCAGTGGTCACAAAGCTTGATAAAAGTCTGCAAATCATTGGAATTATTTAAAAATCCAATTTTTATTCAGAAACATGAAACCATACTGCGCTTGTTGTTTGCTGGTTGGAAGCAGGGGTACATTATTGGAACCCAGAATATTTAGTTCATAAGCCTTTTGAATCACTTTAGCACTTTGGAATGACCCTTTATGAGGCATAACTGCATAGTAAATGAAATGCTCGTGCATGTCGCAATTTGCATCCGGATTTTTTGGGGCCTTAAGGAGTGAAAGCTGAACAATGTTGTCCCTCACATGCCAACCGTACTTTGAATCAGTGATAACAGTCACTCCTTTGTCTGCTTGAGAAATGTCCATCCATCTGTAGATTTTAACAAAGTTAATAAATGTATGGTCATCATCATGCAATGTGCAAATTCTTAAATTCTTACTTGTGACCACAAACTTCAAACTTTGCCATATCCCAAGAAGTGTTGATATGAGTCGGCCGATTTGCGTGGCCATATTGTATCTCAAATGTGGCGTCTCGGGACAAAACATCCATTGCAAACTCTGCCTTCAACAACTTGTGATCTTCTTTCCAATCTACGACTGTATAGTATCTGCAAACGTTATTTAATATAAATATTTATTTACATTACAGTAATTTCATCATTAAAATTTCCTTACTCTAGCATCTCTGACTCTGCTCTCATAATTGTGTATCGAGTGAAACTGCTTCCATTTCCAAATGTGGCTCCCCATTTATAACCACCAACAATGGAACCAGTTGCAAAAGTTTGAACTGACTGTGTCACTACCAGATTTGGAGGTAATCTTCGTGTTTCTAAATGATAATCCATCTGGAAAAAATTGAAGATTGAGTCATTTTTAATAACCCCCAAAAATTAAATTCTTACAACATCCCAGGCATCCCAAAATATCGGAATATCATCGTAGTAGTAAAGCATTCCCTGTTCGACTCCTTTCCCTAAATAGTCGTTAAATGCAGGAATTTTGTTTTCTCCGTCAAAAAACAGTCTCTCAATTGGTCTTCCATTTACAATGTCAACTTCTAATGTAATCTTTCCATTACTAAATGTTCCATGACTTGCTCCCGTTCCAGCTGTAAACAAAAGCTATTAAGATCGCATATGTATATACCAGAAACATTTTAGTTAATTACGGATAAACATGACTGGGACTGAAGGGCTTTCAGGGACAAACGTAGTGAACCCTGAAGGACGGAGTGTAACTAACTCTGCAGTAAATGTGCTGGGAACTCGATAGCGTCCTTCGGCCTCATCTCCAAAGGGCTGGCTATTAAGTGAGACTGGCTGTGCTGGTGCAATGGGTGTGAAGCCATCGTCAGGTTTTGTGAATATCACAGTTTTCACTTCCCATGGTAAACAATTGTAAACAGCTTTGCTTGCCCCCGTTGACAAAAGATATCCATTGTACCGAGTTCTAATTTCTCTCAATGTTCCAAGAAGATTTTCATAAATTTCCCATGCATCTTCCGCTACGAACTCGATACAAGATCCAGGGAGAACATCGTGAAATTGATTCAATAGAAAGTCTTTCCAACAAGAATCCACTGTCCTCATATCTCTGGAATATTAAAACTTAATAATAAAGTAGTAGTAACAGATAATCAACTTACACAGTAACCACTCCTTCAGCAGCAGCTACCGTAGAGTAAGCCATCGCCATCAACAGCTCAACCTCACGAAACATAAATTCACTTTTCCTGTTGTACCATTTAATTTTGGCCTATGAATTACATCTTTATTGCATTTACAAAATTTGGGAAGGAAGGAACAATAATTAAGTTATCGCTATTGTTCATACTTGAGTTGTATAAGTCCCATTATGTAATTCCAAATAAAGTTCCCCAACCCATTTGTAAAATTTACTTTCTTCTTCTGCCAATTTGTCGAAAAAATCATTGCTGTTGCTGAACACCACCCTAAAGGATATAGGAATATTGGTTTTAAAAATCTCAGCAACCAGTTATATAATTTATACTTTGGCATTCCATCCACATTTTGCACACGTTTTATCCCTAACAAAATTATTTATTTTAATTTAATTTAATTAAATTAATAAATTTTTTCGAACCTACTTTCGATCATTTGTCTCGTTGGACCTCCACCTCCGTCCCCCCACCCGTAAAGAAACACGCCAGTGTTTGAACGACCTTTGTCCAGCGAATTATTTTGAGAGTTCAAGAATTCGTTGACTCTGAAAGTTTTTTTAATGGATAGCACTGAAGTATGCAAACAAATTCATGGCTTTAAAATTACGTGCAATTCATATTGTAACTATCTCCAGGAGGAAAATGCACAAGGACCTTTGACCCGTCGATCCCTTCCCACCAGAAATTGTGATTCGGGAATTTGTTAACCTTTATAAAATGTTAGAACGGTCAAAACAATTGCCCCAAAAAGAAGTATGACATAAGCAATACCAATGACCAAGACATCTTCTGAGTCAAGAATCGATCAATATTCACATGCTATAAAAAAGATTGAATTAATTAAATGTGCTACACTAGATTAAAAAATTACTTTTAGCATTTGTGGAATTTGGGCCGAGTAACCTAAAGTAAGAAAACAACGTGGTTAACATGTTATCTACTTTAGACCTTAAACATTATATACATGTAATATTATACCGAAGGTATCTGGCAGCCAGAACTCTTTGCTTAAATGTTCTTCCCCAAATTCATCTTTGAAGAATTTTTGGCCGTAGTAGTACTGTCTCATGAATGCTTCTCCGCTGTAAAGTAATATCGCTTTTATTTTTAAGGGATTGCAGAAAAAATTGTCATTTTGTTACGTACTTTGGAAGATTTCCATCCATTTCTACCCAAGTGCCCCCGACTAAAAGCATTTCTTTTAGCATTCAAGTCCATACGGAAACCACATATTTACTGATCTAACCTGGAACAAATTGCCCGTCCGCAACTTTTTCCTTAATTGTTTCAAATAGTTCAGGATAGTAATCTTTTACCCATTGGTACTGTTGTGCCTGATAAAAAAAATATTTAAAAAAAATCTCAAACGTATTATAGCATCACATTAAAATCATATAAAGCACAAAGAAACACTTACTGAAGAAACAACAAATTTATATTCTGGATATTCTTCCATCAGTTTTATTTGAGCTGAAAACGATCTCGCACACTTCCTTATAGCTAAAAAAAATATTTTCAATTTTCAAAATCATTAAATTAAATCATTAGAAAATAAAATTAAATAGCAATTACTCTCATCGTATGGCCACAGCCAGGCAGAATCTGAAGATTTTTTTATATATAATTTGTATAATATAAAATGTATTTGACCATGTAAATAATTTTACCAATGTGACAATGTCCCATGGCGTAAAGAGTATGAGCTTTTGCACCAGGTCCTTCAGCAAAAAAAGCTGCTGCCAATTCCTTTGCTTCCCTGAAAATATTAAATTATAATTTAGCTTTGTACCACAAGCTTATCATTGTACCGCTGACTTACGCCATTTTATCCTCGCTATAAAGCGTCACCATCTCGTTTGCAACAAACATTGCTTGCTAAAATAGATGAATTTTAGGTAAGCTTCAACTTAAAATATGTACAATTTACATTTCCAATGTGAGTGCTTGGAAGATGTTCTGACATCCCATACAACATCTCAATATCGACGAGAAACTGAAAGTTTTCTCTATTGAACACAGCAATGTCCAGATTGGAAAGTGTCCAAAAGCGATCAGGTCTTGGCGGAACTAAAGCAAGATTCAATATATAAGATGTATTACAAATACATTAGAAATACTATAATTACCTATGTCACTCCCTTCACCAGCCCCAAACATGTGATTGCATGCCATTTCTATGTAAAATTCCAAATTCTCATTTCCTGTCCAGTTACGAGTGATTTGAAATTCTTCTCGATAACCAGGAGAAATTCCCTTCAATCACAATACAAATTGTTGTTTATTGCAGAAAATTTTCAAGAAAGAAATTTTACCTGGAGCACTCGAAGTCCAATTTCTGGATCATTGTCCTTTTCATAAACGCAAGCTTCAGTTCCAGACGTAAACCGAAGATGAACTTCTTGTCCAATCCAATCATTTGGTGGTCTATCAAATATAACCTGAAAAATTCACAGAAGCTTTAATATAGTATTCAAATATTATAATATTCAATTGTATTGTTACGTGAAACCAATGTGTTGTCCATGTAGGGCCTAAAATAAGTCATAATATGCTCAGAAATTTATTTTAAAAAGTGTTTGACAAATTACCAAATGATTGGCCAATGACGGCAGGGACGAAATGTTGTTGTTCAATCTCATTTCTTGGAAACTCTTTCCAGGAACCGTGTGGTCCAAGAATTGGGAAATGTTCCAACACTACATATATAAGTACATATTCATAGTAGCGTTCATTATATGTACAATACAATTTACATATCATTTGTTTTATAAAATATTTCAAACCTCTGTAGCTCTGTGTTTTCTCATACAACTTGCTAGACAAATTAATCTTTGAAAACAAACTGGAGGTTGAATAAAACCCAGAAATCCTTCCCATCGTCGTCTGACGATTTTTATGAATCGGTGCCCGCACTCCACTTAAAGCCATTTTTAATTAAATCAATTTATTTTTTTCAATCAAAAATTTCCAAGTCTTTGGAAGACTGTGCATCTGTTCTGGATACGAGCTATGGAAACTATGGCTTTTTATAGAGCGGATGTGTCTGTGTTATCTCGCAGTCAATACCTTGTTTAAATCCCATTGTTTTCCACCCAAACTAGTTTAAAGCATTAATTACTTTTTTTGTTTGTATGTTGACACTTGAAGTAATCTGGGATTAAATTGAAGCGTTGACTGTCTCTGATAATGCACATTAATTAGTAGTCTCCTTTTAAACTAGAAAGTCATATCGCATTAATTTACAGATTGTGGGTATTTGTATTATTCCATAAAGGTATACATAAACATATTAGCATTAGGATTGGCAAAGTCAGATTTGACATTTTTTACTTGATATATTATTATTATTTTATTGGAATATCCAATTTCATAAACAGTCTCCCGAAATTTAGCAGTGGGTTGTGGCATTTGCCGTATGCAAAGTGCATTGATCTCTGATTCATTTAAATAATAAAAAGGGTAAAAGCACATTGAGTACCTTTATCAGCTAATAAACATCATTCTTTACTCTTGTCTCAAATTGTAGGCGTATAACTACAACTATTGTATTTGTTTGAGTATGATCCGTTAAATATTATGGACTAAAAATGACACAATTTGTTTGCTTCAGATATCGTAGTAAACACAATGTTGTGTCTACCAAAATTAAATAGTTTGTACTATTATTACTATAAATATTAATTTTCAGCATCGGTAAAATTTACCATCAGAATTTTTGTATTATTTTGGTGATCATAACATAATTTCGCCTTTTATTCTTCTTTCGAGATCTTTTGTAATAAGTTAACATAACTCAGGGAGCCTGGAATGCTTTCAACTCAAAATGAATGGTGCAAAATTCACTTTCTCCATACGTACTTTCACAATAGCTATTTTGTAGTTGCAAAAACAAATCATGACCACGGAAGGTTGCTCAAAACTTTATTGTGGCTTTTGCTTAAAACTTCAAAGCTGTATTTTAAATGATTGATTAAACAAGGTTATCCACAGTAATTCCGCGATGAAAATAGAGCGATTAAGTAATCCCAAAAGATATTATGATTGTGTATATGTACTTAAATATAAATATATGATGTTTTAACGTTTCTTGAAGCTCGTGTTTGATAATCCTTTTGCTGGGCACTGAATTAGTTTACTGCTTCCATACATACATTAAGGCATGCATGTAAGTCAGAATGCGCATATGTAAATGTTTGAGATAAAGTCCCCTCTGAACGGGATTTGGAGGACGAGTGAAGAGAGGAGACGCTAAGGGAATGTTCTTCAGTTCTCTCTCACTTTTCACTTAAATCCTCCAAAAAGTGAGATCAGTCCGTTGGTAGGATCGCCCAAGGATGGTCATTTTCATCTCTCCCGAGAAATTACACATCTCCCTCCTTCCCACTGCATACAAACTTTTCCTCACTTTCCTTCTCTTCCCTGCAGAAAGTCTTGGCAAAGTCTCGTATTCAGATGAAAACATTCCTAGCTTTTATCCTTCCTCCGTCGAAAAGCTCTCTTATCACTTTTCAACTTCTGACTTTCGAAAGGGTTACAAACAACAGCAAGAGTTGCCGCATCGCACTTACACAAGACACACACGAAACCTTAAAGAGCATTCCCCGACCATATTAAGTGGGAACTTGAAGGGTGGGAGTGTTGGCGGTGACAGTGGGACCCCAAAAAATAATGTGTCCCTTCTCCATCAGATGATCAGTGGGAGTGGTGGTGGCAGTGAAAGTGGACGAGATAAACGGGATGAGCTGATGCGAGTCAGTAAATATGAGCAAGACTTTTCGCAAGACTTCACTCATTACAATGTTGGCGTACTTTTGGTCTCTGGAACTGGATCTAGCTTTGATCGTGAAAAATGTGGTCCTGCAGTGGACTTGGCACTTGAAATTATTAACGATATCTATTTGAAGCCTCACAAAATTAGGCTGGAGAAGGTTCAAGAAAGGTTAGTCAACTAAATACATAAAAAATGCATATGTCTTTACATTAATAACATTTGAGGGCTGAAAAGTTGAGTGGTTCATTTGCATAAGTAAGTTTGTATTACGTTTTTGACAGCTACCCAAGTTGTGACAACAATTTGACACCCGGACTTGCTGCAGACATGAAATTCAAGTCAAATGTAATAGCATTTATAGGACCTGCATGTGGATTTGCATTAGAACCAGGTAGAAAATTAGACTCATGACACTCACAAATCTCAAGGAGAAAGTCAAACATTTTTTTCTTATTTCGCATATAGTCGCTCGTTTAAGTGCATATTGGAACATTCCGATTGTTACTGGCCTCGGAGATCAGGTAGCAATTAACTGCATAATTGTCTCATCTTGATATAATTAACATTGAAGAGACACTTTTTAATAGCCACCATCAACTGAAAGCGAAGTTGCAGGGGACAGATTATTGGGAAGGTTGGACAGTAAACTGCGACTCAATACAACGGTAAGAATACTTATTCAAGTTTTATATTTTTTTAACTGTCGTAACCGCGTTGTAATTGTAATGATACGTCATAAATTTCTAATTTCAATCTATCCCTATCCACCATTATACTTTTACCTAATTTTTGCCCAAAATATAACATTCAGAAGGTTATTTGATACCAAAACGACAGTCATATTTTATGATCAAATTGATGACTGATGGCAATAAAGAGAAAGTGCTTCTGCTAATTATTTGATTGAATGTTATAAAGTAAAATGGTTGGTCTAATTGCCAACTTGTCTTGCGATACTCATTAAGTCTGATTTGCATGGGTTCATAATTGGGGAGGGCACAAAGGTCAGCAGTTTACATAGTTTACATAATTATTGGATGTAGTTTGAATCTCTTGCTCACGCAACGTTTCAATCACTCAGCTACAAAGGATTTAAATAGATCCCATTTGTTCATTCATAATGAGACTTTACAATAATGTGGCTTTAGGCTCAATTTACGGGATCGTTTGTGGTGAAACTGTACAAAACTGTTTTGCAACCGCGGGGGAGATTGTTTAGAGATGTGGCTACATATATATAATAATATATATACACTAATAAATCTGAATAGAGACTCCATCAAAACAACATCTTGACATTTACAGGAAATGTTGATCTCAAATCTCAAACATACTTACATTATGAATTCTATATCCTTGTCTGTCTGTTCATTAAATGTGTCCAACCCCTGACACAATGCTTTTTATGGTGTTTAAATATTGATGATAAAACACTTTCTCTCTGTGTATAAAAAAGTGATGTTTGGAGATTATTATTTTTGGTATAAATTGAGCACAATGAAATAAATGTGGCAAAATATTTCTCAAATGAGTTGATTTCTCTCTCTCTAATGGAGAGTTCAACTTCTCTTGGGAAATTAATTTGGATTTTGCCAAGTCTGTAATTTGAGCGTGTTTACTAACAATGTTTTTGCTTCTTCGTAATGGATCCGTTTGATGCAATATTTGTCCTCCCTTTAGGGCGTGTTTGGTGATAAATCCGAGTTTCCAACGCTTACAAGATTATCTTATTGCCAGTGCCGTCTTATGCTCGTCTTCGATGCCATTTGCAAAAAATTCAAATGGAAACACCTCGCTGTTATTTATGACAAAATGGACCTTTTCTCCTTTACAGTAGGTAATGCGAACCATTGTTGTATCTTTTTTTTAAAAGTAATCGAGGGTTGAGCCACGGGCCATCTATTCTGTTGATACAATGATAATAATTAAATTTCTTCTCAACGATATAGGGAGAATCTTGATAAACGGACTCAAAAGTGTGGATTATGAAGTATATGGCAAAGATATAGACGGCACACAGTTGTCCGACATGGACGAGGCGCTCACGGAAATTTCATCACATGCAAGAAGTAATTACCCTTTTTTGACATTGTTTGACAAATATTTGGTTTCAAAATCAATGGCAATTAAGATGAGAGCTTGTAGTACAAATGAGCAAACATTAGATCTCTTGTAAACATTGGACCCAGTTAATTAATAAGTCGTGTTTTTGTATTTATATAGTTGTGATTCTAAGTTTACAAGAGAACTTGGTCCGGGAATTCATGTTAAAAGCCTCTGCCCGAGGTTACACTGATGGAGAGTGGGCATTTCTGGATGTTGAACTTTTCACGGTTCGTACAATCCCAAACATTCATACAAGGGAAAGTACGCAATGAGATCAAAAAAGTTATTATTGTTTATTTAACTGATTTAGAACAAACCAAGCGAGACAAATTTTTGGCAAAAAGGAGACGACAACGATCTAAAGGCTAAAACTGCGTATCGAGCCTTGTTAACCATTTCACTTCTCATGCCTCGATCTCCGAAATGGCACAATTTCTCCAGGATTGTGAAACAACGAGCAGAGACAGATTACAACTTTACATTTCCAAATGATGAAGAGGTTATACATTTGTCTCAACTTTCTCCAAGCATACAATCAATAAAAGAAAGTAATGCATTACATACATAGGTAAACTTTTTCATTGGGGCATTTTACGACGGCGTAATGCTTTTGGGAATGGCTTTAAATGAGACGCTGAGCGAGAAACAAGACGTGCTAGACGGGAGAAATGTTACTCAACGAATGTGGAATCGCACTTTTGAAGGTACATCATAGAGATAATCAATTTAAAGTAACCAACCACTTTATTAAATTACGCGATATGGTGTTCAGGGGTAACGGGCCAAGTTACAATTGATCATAATGGAGATCGAGATGCCGAGTTTGCCATTTTAGACATGAATCCAACAACGGGGCGATTTGAGGTAAGAAGAGTGAAAGCAAAACTTTCCTTCCTTTCTTGTTTACACTCCTTGCATAGATATTACATAGAGAGCAAAACTTTTTTATTAAAACAAAAGGGTTTCTAAATAATATTGTTTTCAGAGTTGATTAGTTAAAGTGGGTGTAATTTAGGGAGATGGAGAAATGTTGGGAGATCAAGTTGATCCCACTGGGGCAATATTCTAATAGTTCCGGTATTAAACTCACATTACAATGAGTCCTTTGTGTTCGATTACAGGTAGTGGCTCATTTTGGATCACATGACGGACTTTCTGTGGTTGCTAAGCGAGCGATTCGATGGCCGGGAGGAGAGCCTCCGCCCGACGTAAGCCTTATCATTATTTGCAAATGGAGTGAAAGAAACATAATCCCTGAAATACAATATGCTAGAGGAATTTAATTTATCAAAACTAGCATTTCCACTAACCGTTCAAGTGAAATCTTTTGTGTTTTATAACTCACACTACTTTGATCTTAATGAGCTTCTGCAACCTTGGCTTCTTTAGTAAATGGTTAATTAATTCTTCTACATCCCACTTGTTGCAGATCCCAGAGTGTGGATTTTCAGGAAATGATCCCTCTTGCCTCGCTTCCCGTGCTGGAAGTGCGTATCTTCCTTACATCGCAACTTTGGCTGGAATTTTCCTCCTTCTCCTAACTGCCGGAGTCTTTTATGCCTACAAGTAAGTTTCCATTTCCTCAATCATTTTCCATTTGTCTTTCGAAATGTCTGTGTTTTGAAGTGTACAACAAAAAAAGTCAGAAATTCTCCCATGTCAATTAAATGTTGATTGACTGCTTATTTATAAGGTTAAATGAAAACTTTTGGCAACCATTGAAAATTTCCCATTTTATCATTTGTTTAGAAAGTTGTTGAAAAGACAAAAGTTGAGTTAAGTTTACTCCTACAACTACCAACCAACTTAGGAATATTTAGATATCAGAGAAAAAGTTTCATTACTCGGGAAAAGTTTAGATTGGTTTCCCAGTAAACTTTTGTGTAGAAATCACTTTTATTTATGACAACGAATTAAAGGAAAAGAAAAGAGGAAAAATGTCAGAGCTGTCATCATATTACGCTGGGAATTTAGTAAATTTACTTGTGCTAATGAACTATTTGTTGTAATTAATGAACTGTCAATTTAGACTATAAAGTTTTTTTTAAACGTGACCAACCACTAAATGTATTTTTCAGACGAGTGAGGGAAGTTGAAGCAGCCTCGAGCACAAAATGGAGGATTACGATGGAAGAAGTGGACATGGGAGATCAAAAGGTAAGATTTTCCTTTGACTCTTTAGGATTTGGTTTTAAATCGGATCGTAATATTCAAAAGAAACATTTAGCAAGAAAATATTATAGGCTTTGTGTTTAGAGATGGCCATTGTGTGGAATTTGCTCTCTGTATATTTTATTCCATTATTTAAAACTGGATTTTATTGTATTTTCCCAAGAACCAGGGAAGTAGTAGTAGACCGGCTACAACGGAAGAGAAAGAAAGCTCAACAAAAGGTTCACTTTCCCTTGGAATTGGTGGTGGCCAAACAACCTTCGTCCCAACGGCAACATATAAAGTAAAACACTATAATGATAATCATATATCTATGTATACTTATGTATATATATTTTTTACATATTAACCCTGTCTATATTCCTGGCCCCGTATTTGATATCACATCAATTCTAATTGCACTTTTAGGGAGTTCAAACTGCCCTTAGGCGAGTCACTCTTTTCAAGCGTATAGAGTTTACCAAGCAGATAATTTCAGAGATACGACAGGTAATGCGGATGACTGGCTCTGTCACTATAATGACGCATACATATTCAATATAATTTAGGTCCGAGATTTGCAGCATGAAAATTTGGCGAGATTAGTTGGACTTTGCCTCAGTTCCTCTGACCCAAAGAGTACATCCGAAAAGTATGATCAGATATTACTTTTGGGAGAATATTGCACTCGAGGCTCTCTCCGAGATGTTCTTCTCAATGCTCACATTCATTTGGACTGGCCGTTTAGACTTTCTCTTATTTCCGACATTGTCAATGTATGTACATATACTCTTGTTAACGGACTCTCTACAATAATCTTTTATAAATTATACCCGTATTATATAGGGCATGACTTTTTTACACTCTACTCTTGGGCCTCATGGCCGACTTTCATCCTCAAAATGTTTGGTTGATGCCAGATTTGTTGTTAAAATAAGTGATTTTGGCCTCCACACTCTCATCAACTACCAAAAAATTGATCCCCATGATCCTGACCATTACATCAGTAAGTGTTCTCTTCTTCTTCCTCCTAATTCATTAGTAGATAAATATCCCAACTTTCTCTTATTTTTAAAAAAAATAAAGAAATGTTCTGGCTTGCTCCCGAGCACCTAACACCATCAACTGCTAATAATTCAGAAAGGGTTTCCGTGAAGGGAGACGTGTATAGTTTTGGAATGATTTTATACGAAGTTGCTGTCCGCTCGTTGCCCTACTCAACTTACACTCTTTCTCCAGAAGGTATTTGATGAGCTCATGAATTGTTTAGTTTTTAAGGCTCACTTGAGAACTAAATTTCATTTCAAGAAATAATCGCAAAAGTTGCATCAAGCTCTGATCTCCAACCCTTTCGCCCTGAAGTCAACGATGAAACGGGTCCCTTGGAATTTCGAAATTTAATGCAAAGCTGTTGGACAGGTCTGTGCTTCTTGTTACAAGTAGATTTAGTGTAGGACGAGATTATAGTTGGAAAGAGAAAGTGGAGATTGGAATAATTTGTGGTTTCAGATTGCCCCGATGATCGCCCCGACTTTCCTTCAATCAAAACCCTATTTAAGAAGATGATGAAGTGAGATGCTGTCATATAAATGTATGCTTTGGGTGGACAGTCATTAAATGTTATGTTATGTTGCAGAGGGGCAGGGACTGTGAGTTTGGTTGACGATCTATTGCGACGATTGGAACAACACGCATTGCATTTGGAGGTTTTGGTGGAAGACAAAACAAGAGAGTTGGAACAGGAAAAGAGACGCTCGGAAGATTTGTTGTATCAAGTCCTTCCAAGGTTAGTACTTATTTATTCCTCGCTGTTTGTGGTTTCTGGTAGATTAATAGGGTCACAACTACATCTGTTCACTTTGCTACCATCTCGGGTTCTAAAAATATACATCCAGCTTTCCCTTATATATTACATTTACATGGAATGTTTGGGATTTTTAACAGACAAGTAGCAGAGCAGCTTTTACGTGGAGAGACCGTTGTCCCAGAGTCCTTTGACGCCGTGACCATCTACTTTTCGGACATTGTGGGCTTTACTTCGATTTGTGCCCAGTCCTCACCCATTCAGGTTTGTTTTATTTTACTACACCTACCTGAATTTATTTACCATGGACCAAAACTAAAAGTCTAAAATAAAATAAAAGCCTACTTTCTCCCTCGTGCATTTTGTGTGGTTGTACTTATTGAGTGTAATTTCCCAGTTTAGCTCTCTCTTAAAATGCAATGGAGTTTTGGAGAAGGAAAAAAGAGAAAGTTGAGACGCATAATCACATTAGCATCGCATCGCCCTACATGTGTATTCCCATCTATACCTAGATAGATAGATAGATTTACTTACACCCCCTTTATCTTATTTATTATATGCTGTAGTGTCACAAGGAAATAAACTTCACCTTACACAATATTTATGAAGTTGACCAACTTTCTTCCTTCTCTAATAGTTCTTAAACTTGTTATTCTATCTATATAGGTAGTGGACTTTTTGAACAGCCTCTACGGCACCTTTGATATGATTCTTGACAACTTTGATGCTTATAAAGTAAGTTTTCTTCTCCATTTCTCAAACTGCCCCAACTGACATCATTTTCGGGTTAAAAGGTTGAGACAATTGGCGATGCGTATCTCGTCGTCAGCGGAGCTCCTCAAAGAAATGGAGACCTCCACGTTACGGAAATAGCCTATCTCTCTATGGCTGTGTTGGATGCTGTAAAAAATTATGAAATTGGCCACTTACCACATGAACAATTGAAAATAAGAATAGGAATTCATACTGGTAAGTTTTGTATATCTGTTGGGATTCATTTGAAGTGGATTTGGGAGAAGGGATTTATAATGTATTGTGTGGCAGGGCCAATATGTGCTGGAGTTGTTGGACATCGGATGCCCCACTATTGTCTCTTTGGGGATACAGTGAACACAAGCTCAAGAATGGAAAGCTCTGGCTATCGTAAGTTTTTTTTGCTAGTTAATTTCCATCCTTTTTCTTTCTGTGTCCTACATTGGCGAATGAATAACGATTCTCCGCAGTGTAGGGCACAGACACATTAGATAGATGTAAATTACATTCCTTCCTTATGGAAAACAACGTGGCGTGAGAATTAAGGAGAGAAAGTCACTTGGATGTTGAACATTTATTAACTGTGGGATGAGGTGACAAGTGAAAATGACAGGAGGCTTCAAGACACCCCAAAATGTCTTTTCAAGAATCTCAACTTTTATCCCTCCTCTCCTATAGCTAGTCTTTGGGATATTTCTCAAAGTTTTCTCTTTTATGTTTGTATTTTCATAATATGCCAAGCTCCTTCTTGTCTACGTACCTTTCATCACTGCAAAAATGATTAGTTTCCCTAATTGAATGAGTAGTTATATAGGCATGAATAATATTCATTAGCTATATACACACAGATATTTTGAAGGCTTGCTCAACATGAAAGCAAAGTAACTGTGTAAACTTTCACTTTACTTTCACAGCTCTGAAAATTCACGTTTCGGAGACCACAGCGATTGCTCTTGAAGCATCATCAACAGGATTTCATTTAGTACCCAGAGGAGAGGTCAGTAATTTAATAAGTTCAACTCTACATTTCATAGAATTGAATTAGTGGTTGGTGGAGAAAGTTTTGAATTTGGGTGTACATTGATTTTCAGCATGTAAATTATTCCCAGGTCTTACTTAAGGGAAAGGGAGCCATGAAAACATATTGGTTGGAAGGGTGTGATGATGATAGTCAGTGGAAACGAGCTAGAAAACTACACAGTAGTTCCAAAGAATCTATTCAAACCAAATGCAGTGTCAATCATCATCCATACTCTAATTCCCCATCCTTCAATCTCACCACCATTTGCGTAACTCCAGCTCCACCAGACTAACTTTCCCCCCAAAAAAACCCCAATTGTTACATATTTATTATACCTTCTATGGACCATCCAGAGCTTCTTGGACTAATTTACCAAGACAAAAAACAAGTTCACAAAGAAGGAATCACGAGTCCAACAAATCCATCTTATGCAAGTCACAATCTTTCAAAGGGAGAAAGAATTAAATATCTCTAATATTTCACAATTGTTTGTCAACCAAGCGTCATTTTTATTGACTTTTAAAACACTGCACCCTAATTGGTTTATGCAATTTTTTTCAAAAATAAATTGTATATTAAAGCATGACAAAATTTAATAATAAAGGTTTTTTTTCGGTATAAGAAACCCCTTTAGAAATATTATTTATGTAGTTTGACAAGAATACTTTTACCATGACTATATAGTTATATAATATATATTCAGCTACACGGGCATCACATTTCACAGCACCTTTAGTTCCGTCTCATTATTGAATAAGCACCTTGTTAACCCTGAGGGGGTGTTCCCATCAAAACGCTGTCTGCTTCAGCGATTGTTGCCAGCGTCCCTCGCTGTCTCCTTCTATTCTGCAGTGTGACCTGATAACCAAATAACGTAATAAAAGAGTTCCGGAATTAATTGCGAGTTTGGCTTAATATAAAATGCTTACCTGCTTTTGAATTATTTTCAAGTCGATGCACACACTCTTCAGATCGTGTTTGGTATCTTCCAGAAGTGAGGATAATTTTTTGATTTCAAATGCGCTCGAGTCTGAATCATCCGTGTGAAGAGAGGAAGTCCGTAGACGGGGAAACCAGTCTAATTTCCTTCCCTAAATTATATATAAAGCCTTATTATTTCTCCTCCGACTTCCCATTGACTACATGGACAAAAGGAGGAAAATGAGACGAGACTCCTACCTTTAGTAATTTACTAACGTAGCATTCCGAGCCAGTAAACTCTGTTGGATCCTTTGTTTTGAGCAGAACCATAAAGTAGAGATAATTCCACATATTATGCTCCTTCTTAATATGGTGTTCAAATGTCACAGCTTTATTGTCAAAGTTGGAACGATTTAAACCTACAAAGTGCAAAATCTTGTTGAGCATTTTAAAGTACTACTAATAAAAATCTACTGCTTCTACTTATAATGATTATCACATGTACCACAAATGAAGCATGTATTCCTCAGCGTCTCTTCTCTGTGCTGCTTTTCTTCTCTGAGATCTGCGAATGTATCGATGATAACGCCAAAAATCAAGTTGAGGACGATAACAATGACGACAAAGTAAAAGAGAAGATCATACAACACTCGATATGTGTACAATGGCTCCCGAAAATTCAAAAAGTAAATCACACATCTGGAAAAGCAATATAGCGTTTTGAAAACAAAGCATAAAATTATTCATGTCTGACATTTCAAATTAATCTTGTAGACTAAATTGATACAAGACTTATTTCAATTGCAAATATATAGAATAATTCTGCTTTTGTGCAAGTTTTTGCACAACTTTCATCAATATTCCGACAAGTAATAATAAATAAGAGTACATTTAATGTCGCCAGAAGATGAGGTGACATTGTTGGTGGTGATGGTAAATTAATTATGCAAGTGAGCCAAGTTATTTCAATACTAAGCCACTTTCATTCATGTTCATGAATTGATCTCGCCTAATTGCACCCTCTGTCCCGGATTTCATTTAGGGAAACGACGCTCTTTCACTCTTTCGTTTAATTGACTGAGCACAAGATTCATTAAATTGTCTCACAGACATCTGCCCAAAACAGATATATATATAGGCTTTTAATTATTATTATTATATATGTCTGGCAAATTTTTGTCATCTTATAATATAGCAGTGAAAGTACCATGTACAATATAATATGCAAATAATAATAAAAGTACATATATATAAATAAGTATATAAAAGAAAGTACCGAAATACTTGGAGGTCTCAAGACATCTCCAATTCCTCCTCCATTTCTCAATCCTTGATTCAATGTGGTAACTATGCACATGAGGAGAGTATCACAAACTTGTTCTTTAATATCCTCATCATCCCCAGACTCATTTCCTAAAGCTGCAATTTCAGAAGAATTTTCCACCTTTGACACAGTGTAAGCTGCTGAAATAGATGAAGATGGAATTGATTTGTAATCGGATAAGGGAAGAGGCTACCTTTTTCTTTGAATAATAATAAGTATTAAGGGCAAAAACGGACCTGTCTTATTTAGTGGGTCCACATCCACTATGAAATCATCTTGAAAGAACATGTAGCCCACAATGGAAAATAAGTAGACCAAAATGATACCTAAAATGGCAGTAAGGACAATTGAGCGTCCATTTCTTGTCACAGATCGAATGACATTCATTAGCGTTTCTTCTCTGTATGCCACATCGAATAACTGAAATGACAAAACGGGAAATATTTGTATTCGATGGATCAACATCATCATCTTTAACTCTTCTTGGACGGAATGGTTATTGACAATTTATATAATCAGTTTTTCTTTATACCAATATGGAGTAGAAAAAAGGGTGGAGAATAAATCCAGCCACGATCACGGACCACACGAAAATGTGATAAAGGAATTCCAAATCCATAATTAGTTCTTTTTTAGGTCTTGAAAACATGCCACTTTTGCACTGATGGGATGCAATGTGAACTGATTTCAAGAGAACCTAAAAAATAAACAAAAAAATATGATTTTTTTGTCAATGGAAAAACAACAATCGATTATATCGTACTGTTATGGCCCCCAGCACATGTATTGTCCGCGTCGGCCCCGCAAGAACAATAATAATAAGAATAATCAAAGAGGTGTTATCCTGAACACCAGCCACGTCTGGCTTCTTTAATTGGATTCGACCACAAAGCATCAAAAGAAGTCCCATGATTATTCCCCAATGAGAAGTATGTCCTATTTAGTTTTTAACTCATTACAACAAAATATATTATAACAATGATAAAACAACAATTACAATACCTCCCGGGGTAAAAGGATAACCCAAAGCCACCACAATGTTTATCATAAAAATCATGTTAAACACCAAATTTCCCAAAAATGTTTCATACAAACTGACACTGTACTGCAGTGGCATATCTATCAAATCAATCATTCCAGTCAAAATAAAGAATATCATTTTTTTTTAAATAATAATTTATATGTGTATACTTCGCAGTTTTTGTTGCCATTCCATTTCATACATGAGAGATTCTTGTTGCTCAAAGAAATTTGTAACTTTGGAACCTTTTTCATCATCTTCCGTGGTACGAAAAACCTTGTCTCGTGTATCTTGAGTTAAATAAGCACAAACTGGGGGAATGGGAAACACAACTCTCTCCAAATACTCGTCTTCCCTTTCCTCATCTTGCCTCACAATCTAAATTAAGGTGTACAGAGAGAAATAGAGAGAAAGGAGGAAAGAGAAAGGATAATTGAAATTAATGGTCCATGAAACGACTAATTTAATACGACTTAATTTAAAACGTATGATTTAGCTTTGATTACCTCAATTTGAGCGGTTCTGTCGCTATAATAATTTACGGCATCGGCATATAAACTGTTTTTGGTCACAGCACGATCCAATTCCATTTGAACTGCTTTGTCATGTTGAGCCAGTTGATGGCAAAGAATGTACAAGGAATGTCCAACCTTGAGGATCCAACTCATTTAATCACTAAACATTAATTGGGACATAAACCCGTTACCTGTTTCTCGGCAACAGCTTTCCCTCGCATTAAATACACGTATTCGTCCCGATCCGAACTATGGGCCTTTCCAATCATTTCAATCTAATGTCATAAATATATATATATAGCATGTGTATAAGTAAGTAGGACATGAAGCCAATTAATGAGGGCTGGGCATGCATACCATGTTACGAATATTCATTTTGCTAATTTTCTCAAACTTCTCGATCCCATCTTTGCTTTCCATTAGAGAGAGGACAAGTTTACTTGCGTGATTTTTAAGGTCCATTACCAGATCCATTCTTCTCTTACTCAATGGAGTAATGTCATGAGCCACAAAAGTCGTAACAATATCTATGGCATTTGACTCGTGGAGAATGAGTGTATTCTGATTCTCTAGACAGGGACCTTGACAAAATTCTGTGAGTGTCCGCAGCGTTTGATTTATTAGTCCTATATTGTGTTCGTCAACAAGTAAGCCAATTAATCCAGGACTTCCAGTATTTGAGTCGAATATGCAGTCCAAGAAATATAATGTCTGAGAAACCAAGTCGTATGGTGTTTTGTTCCCTTGTGTTTTCAAGTATCTCTAAAAAAAATCATTTATACAAATGTAGCAATTAACTTATTGTATGTAAAAATAAAAGTCATCCATATGTAAGTAGGTAGATATGATATTCAACTAAAAGCCTGTACATACCTGCATTTCCAAATTATGATTTTCGCAAAGAAGTTGAAGAAATCTTAAAGAACTTTCCAATAACTTTTCTCGAGGATGTCTCAAACTAGAGATGGCAAATCCTTCTTTGCTTAAAACGGTAGTTGAAACACTTGCCCAACCTTCGTCATCATTTTTATTGGCTTCTTCTTCTTCTTCCATCATAATGGCATGTTCATAGTCATTGGCAAGTCCACTCCCTATATTAAATATATATATATATATATATTTATATAGACGGTGATTTTGCCCATTGTTATTTTCACTTAAAACTTTTTGAGTGAAAATATATTGTAAGAAAAGTGTCACCTCTCAGAGCTGCAATTCTTTTGAGCCCACAGACAATTTCTTGAGTGGCATTCAACATATCTTTTGACATTCGTTTTGAAACTCTTAGAATTCGATGTCCATCTAGAATATAATACAGATCATACTCTCCTGTCATCACCAACCACTCTTTTTTTCTGATTTACCATGAGTAAAGTTTTCTTTTGTGAGAGTGCTGTGTGTCAAATGAGATTTGGAGTCTCCTCTTGCAATATCACTTATCTTGGTTTTTGCTACTGATCTAAAATCCTCCCCAACTTCGCGTAGGATGTTATACAATACCTATACATACATTAATATGTCAGGATTGCAACAGGTCGTGGGATAAAAGACGAAGGCGAGCTTTGAGACTTTCTAATAGCTTTTATCATGGAATAATACCTTCATAAAGTTATGACTCTTTGTGCACGATGACAGATGGTTATAAAAGCTTCTTTGAAGCTCCACAGTTTCCCCACTTAAGAGCAAAATCCCAAGATTAATAGACTGCTGTAGGATGTCCGGAGCTTTGTCTAATTTGGTCAACAACATAACAACCAATCTCGATGCTCCCAATTGGTCCAACATGTAGTGTGGTTCTTCTGTAAGTTTCCCTTGCCCTTTGTATTTAATCTCAGTTGAGTCTTCGGGATCGGGAGGATTAGTCGTTGTTATGAGGGAAGGCTTACATGAGTCTGACAAAATATTGTTGCTTTTGCTTTCTTTGCTCTTGCTT
The DNA here is from genome assembly GCA_034698145.1 of Proisotoma minuta. NCBI lineage: Eukaryota > Metazoa > Arthropoda > Collembola > Entomobryomorpha > Isotomidae > Proisotoma > Proisotoma minuta. Next base: position 36,848 of record JAQIXN010000036.1, on the reverse strand, counting down.
CGTTCCTTGAGACTTCCAAGCTTGGAGAGAAAGGATGACTGATGATCATCGTGTCTCAAATGTTTATCCAATAGCTTTTCATGCACATCTTGAGCCTACAGCAACAGAAAATAGTGTAATCATAATTATGACTATTATATAGTACATTTATCTCAAAAGATTTATACTAAATACAACCTTTTTCCCTTGACTTACTTTTTCCGTTTCTAATTCCTTTCTCTCTAGAATATCCTGAAGAATCCCGAGAATGTTGACACATAATTCACTTTCGCCATCATCCGCCAGCTTTTCGGCGTGTAAAATCAGCCTGAAAATGAAAATAAATTATTGCACCACATAAAATAGTTGTTGATTTTTAAGAATATTATGAATCGCATAATAAAAGTTTAGCATACTTGGAAATAAGTTGTCCGCCTTGACATAATGTGTAGGCTAAAGTTGACTCTGGGAAAATAGTTTCTGCCTGACATAAAATGTCAGTGAGAGTCGTAGTTTCTGCTGATGCCACATCTTCAATAGAAGGCTTGACCCTTTTAATTAAATATTGGAATTCTTGTGTTATCTCATTAGAGCTCGTAAGCATGTGCTAGAAACAGCAATTTTCTCATTCATTTTAAGGACCGAATCATAATAATAATTAATATGAATGTATTTTAACATACGTCACTACTCCTTGTTTTTGGAATCTCAATCATTGAAATCCATTTTGCTCGTCTGCTTACTTCAGAAATGAATTTGCTAGAGTTCTTTTCAATCTCTTCAGTTAAATACGCTGGAAGGTAGATTAGTTGAGATGAAGCTGTATTTGAAAAAACCACAAGTCATTTCTTAATTAGCAAATGGGGTCCTTATAAATAAATTCTGTTGTATGAATAAATCGTACCCGCTGTGTACATGATGCTCAAACATTTTTGGGCCGAGTACAACTTTGTGGGATGAATCCATTTTGTTTGCGTCAGTCGATATATAGTTTTGAGCAAATTTATAAATAATTCCTTATGCCCCTGTATATAAATTTTATAGATTAAAACAACAAGAAATAATTTTAAATCTCATGTGCACAAACATACGCAAATAATGGTTGGAGTATGAGCTAAAATCCTTTCAAAGAATATTGTTACAATTGAAATTACTCCATCAGTGACATAACTTTGACTTTTAAAATCTGCTTCGGCTTCATCCAGTGGAGCGTTGCAAATGTTGACTAGTTCAACTAGAAAGTGTTTTTCAAATATGGTCCACATCCTGTTTGAACTATAGACGCTTCTGACGTCCACTTCCGTGACTAAAAATGCGTGAAGTAAGAACATGACGTATGCTTCCTTAACCTAAAGTTTTGAAAGACAATGTCATTTATCTTTTCTTTATAAACAATTGGCAATAAAAAAAGCTTACATCCACAGGATACTCTACTGAACACAAAACGGTTACTACTCTATCCAAAGGCAACAGATTTTGACATTGTGATTCCGTGTAAACATTTTTCCCAATTGTGCAGTAAGTCAAAAGTTTAACAATCTCAATATGAAACTGAAATTTTTCTGTATCAGAGGGAAAGAATTGCTGATCATTGTGTGATCCAAAACCCAGATAATTAACAAGCTCTTCATGAAATATTGCAAGCTGTTAAATAAATGAAAACATATATATTCCATTCGAATTGAAACACGACTCTATTTGCAATTAATTATTTAACCTGGTAGACAACTGATTCCTGATTCTTTCTTACAATGCAATGTTTAGGACAAACAACAGTCTGCAAAGCCACAAGATACTCGAAAGCTGAATCTCCACGTCCCATGTTTTTCTGAAATACTCGTTGAACCAAATGTTGAATGAGTCCATCACAAATTCCAGCAGATAGATTTATATTATATTCGTAAACTGCTTGAATGGATGTTGCCTCACCCACCCAAGGCATGTGGATTTTAGTGTCTTCCTTTGAAATTCAGATTGAAACATTCAACAGAATGAATAAAAACATGTTTAAATTAAATGACTTACTTCCACTTTAATAAAACGATTAATATGTTTCGACATTATAGCTTGGTTTTCTATATTTCCCATGCAATAAGCTTGAAAAAATCGACTGATTTCTTGCAGCTGTTGTATATGACTTTCATCTTTGCAGTCACGAAGTAATTTGAATACTTCGATGACCACTTCATCAACTCGACATTCTCGTAACAAATACTGGTTTTGACGATTCCCTGTCACCGTCCCATCTGGGCTAAGATTAATACAAAGTCTTGACATTTTTTGCAAAACCTATGTAGTCAAATATTATTAGTACATAAATTTATAAAAGCATATTAGAGCATCGCAGATCATTAAACCTTGATGATAAGCTCCTTGTATTCGAGAAGCGGATATTTTAGAGAAGGCGTTCTGCTAACTCCATGTTTTATAGGAGACTGAGAGGAATCATCCCGAATTTGAGACGAATTTGGTGAAGTTTCTTCTCCGTCTTCTTCAACCCCTTCATCCATACTCCGATACTAATTGGAAGTATTAGCAGGTCAAAAGTAGCTTAAAATAGTTTCCCACCCTAATAATTATACTACAGAGTAAATACCTTGGCATCATTACTTGACTTTGTCTTCCAATCATCCCGTCTACGAGACTTTGCCCCTTTGACAGCGTCACAAATGACTTTGAGCAAATCTTTAATCTCACTTAAAACTCCAGAATCGCTTTTATTGCTAAGGATTTGAATCTGCAACAAAGAAAAGTTAGAAAAGGTGAAAGTGGCTTTCACTTAACAAGCTGCTCACTTTCTCCAAAGATGCGAAAAGCCTCTTTCTTTGGTTGAAGTTTGACATGAGCAAGTTCACAGCACTTTTTGTTAACGGATCGTGCTGACTGGACACATTGTATAAAAGTAAGCGTAAAAAGTTGGAATCGTCATCGCTTGAATTATAAAACAAGTCTCATGTATCATTAATTGAAATACACTTTGAATTCGAATATTTACCATAAGCTGATACTCTCCTCAAACATGGTTATAAAGCAATCGGCTTCCATATCTATCAGAGAATTTCTCCGTGTCAAATAGTCCTTGAGCTTTGATAGCAAAACGGTTAGACGATAATCCAATATGACTTCGTGAATGCACTGTGTACATATAATTGTAAATTTTTTGTTACTCTTACTGCAATTTATTTACAATCTCGTAAATTACCTCGTAAATTTCTAAAATATTAACTTTCATGTCCAGTAAAACTATTTCGTTTTCTTCCAGTTCCAATTCCTTTTCAGGGGGATCCACTGCAAGTAAACTATGAGATGGTTTCTCACTTTCTTTCAAGTCTTTTCCTAAATAGAATTGAAAAACAAAATAAATGGAAACTAATTATTACAAATAACTTGGTTTAAATATATGGATACATACGTTGCTCTAGTATGGCTTCTTTACAAAGTGACGCCAAAATTGTCAGCAAAGTTTTCCTTAGTTGATTGAAAGAGACCATGCCGTAGAATCCAAATCTGGCAAATTCTTTTGCAAGCTTTAAAATTTCCACAGATAATTTGTTTTGAAGAATATTATGAAACTTAGATTCTTGAGCAACTTGGCGGAGATATTTTTCAATAAATTCTTTTGTGGCCGAAAACTTTCGAATTTGAGCTGCTCTGATTTCGTTTTCAGTGACATGAATTCTATCATATCTGTAAGCAATCAAACATACATAATTATTTTAATAAACAAGTTGTTAATGGATGATGATTTCATATTGTTGGTTCCATACTCGTTTTCGTTGTGAATGGCTTCCTCCCACCACATTCTAGAAAGTGACACTTTCTTCTCTTCTTTCTGTGGTTGAACATCTACATGAAGCTTTCTAATTAAACGACAACATGAAATTCGAAGCTCAAATGGAAGCGACTCGGATGAAATACATCTATAAACATCAAACAGATTTGTCTGTATAATCTATTTGTATATCGTATCAATATATAACATTATTATCCATACTTTAGTAAAATGTTAATGTCCAATTTTAACGACAGTTGCCCAATAGCATGACTTTGTCTACCCAGACACATGTTTGAAAACAGGTCCAATTGGTGACAATAGTATTTCAAAATGGCGGAATCTTCACCAAATCCTAAGCTAGCCTTCATGGCCAACTCTGAAACGCTTTTTAGCTGTAAACAAGGAAAATTGAAACAACTTGAAGCATGAAACTCGACCAATACTGACAAAAATGCTTTTGATGAAGTAACACACATACCTTTACTTCGTCCTTGTACAGAAACACATCTTCACCATGAGATGTTTTTTCATTTTGAATCATTCTAGAAAAAATAGTGAATCCTTTATATGTAGAGGTAATGGCAACTTTTGTTGATATATAATACATACTTGGCTTCTAAGAGGGCAGAAAAATTTTCTGGGCTTAAAAGAACTTGGCAAATTATTTCCTGAGTGCTCGGGATCCCCAACTTATTTGAAACACAAAGATCAGAAAGATGATCCAAAAATCTATACTCCCATCTGTGCCCACTCTTTTTCAATAGTCCCACAAAGGTATTAACTTCATTTTTGGTAATGTGTTTTTCAAGAAGCATTCTATTATTATGAACCAATGCAGTGATAGTTTCTTCAGCCTGAATATCTAAACCGATTTGAGTTTGCATGAAACCAAACTCTTTTGCTATATTTTCTTGGTTCTTTCTGTATTGCTGCTGGCTCAAATGTAAGACTCGGTAACACAGTCTAAATGTATATTTCCACTTTGATTGCATTGTCCCTTCACCATCTTCAAATTCCGCTAACAAACTTCCAGCTTTCTTGTCCATTGGAGCCTTAAGTATTTCAAACACATTATCAAGCAGAAATTGCTCCCGTAAAAGTTTTTGTCGTTCTCTATTTGGTAATGTCACAACATATTCCAAGGGATCAGCATTGTGGTGACTCGAATCTGAATCGGCGATGAAAAATATCACTTCCTTTAACACATTACAAACGTTTCGTCTATCTTGTGCGTTTACAGACTGAGATTGTTGTTTTAGTTTTTGGCAAAAGTCTTTCAGAACTTCACATACATCGTTTACAAAATCTAAATCTCGAACTTCCACTGGTGAGACAGATACTACTGAAAAAGCTTCCTCGTCTTTTTTAATTGGCGAACAGATTAACTGAGGAAAAGCATAATTCAATTATTGTTTGATGTATAGGTACATTGATAATACAACTTCTTGTGGTTATATTCATACCTTCATCATGCATGGACCTTTTCTGTTGACATCAATTGGTATTTTCGTAGCTCTGACCCATCTTCGGGAAGAATAATGACGAAGACGAATGAATGAGGATTCTGGGACAACAGCCTCATCAGTCTCTGCGGCAGTGGGACAAAACTCAAACAAGGTTTGATTTTTATCATGACCAGAAATTGGAAAAATTGTTGGTTCATCCCATTCATCTATACCTATAAATTTTTGGTATTTTCATTTAAAACAAGCCAAAGTCCAACGCAATAATAAAAGAATATTAAATATTATACTTTGACTTCTTGGAGAATCACTGTAAGCGGATGAAAAATTGTAGACGCTTCCATCACAAGCCATGTAAAGGCCTGTGGCCATGTGTTTTAGTCTGTAAATTGAACTCCAGTATCCAGCACCAGATAAACAAGGATCTTGTTGCAAAACCTAAAATAAAAATATATATGCAAGTAGTTTCTAGAAAAGTTTAATATAACATGTAAACATTTTATTAGGTACCTCAACTTCCCACAATGCTTTACTAGAAGTTGCGGATGTTGCTGCAGCTCGTTGTGTCGTTCGTAAAAAAACATGTTGATGATTTTCATACGCATCAAGCGTTAAAAATTTTTCTTCTTCAACATGGAACAATCTGACTACATCTCCACCTTTGAGAATACCTGGAATGTTTTCTGCATGATTCAGAAAGAGTACAAGACTCCAAGCGTTTTTGTTTGATGAAAAATTGACCTGCATCATAATGGAAAGAATCGAATTGTAAGTATATTTTTGCTCTCGCTCACAAAATGTAATTTAAAAAAAGCACCTCGTGTGACCCTGGATTATCATTTAAGTAGACGTCAGAAGCGTGGAGACCGTGTTGCGTGCTCCCCGCCGCAGTGAGTATGACCTCATCTCCAGCAACGACATGGTCACCCAGTGACCTATGCTTAAAGGAAGGCATGATTTGAAACCAGGAGTACTCATTTCCATTTCTGTCTAAATAAACTCGCATGGCCAACTTGTCAGACTTTGCAGGGATTCGTTTATTAACAGTCAGGTACTTGTTAGACTTCATATGCAGAAGCTGCATATGAAAAGAAATTTAAAAATAATTTAAATAATATAAAACTAATTGCTATCAAAATTATAGCCTTTTTAGTTGTTACCTGAACACTGTTTCCATATGCTAACGTTATTCCAACTTTTTTGGACGTGTCTTTTTTGTTTTGGTCTTTTTCTAATTCAGCAGCATGCTATAAAATATTTCAAGAAATTGAATAAAAAAAATAATTAATAGCAACATGGGTTGGATTATTACGTGAAGACTTTTCATTAAAATTTCTTCTTCCGGAGTTCTAGATGTGATATTAGATCTTGAAGCGTGCAAATATTGTTGTTGAGCAGAATATCGCATAGCAGGACTTAGTTTAAACAAGCAGTCTAAAAAGAATCATAATTTGAGAACTTTTAGTATTGATGTGCATTGTCAAAACGATATACCTCTAAATTTCTTTGGGGGATTTTGGAGAGTCCCATTTGACGGACATACAACACAACGGTCATCCACGGATCTTTAATGACACAAATGATTCATTTGACACTTTGAAAGGGAATAATAATAAAACACGGTACCCCAAAGTGCTGAGGAATCCAGTGACCATTCCTTTCCCATAGATGCTCACTACATCCCCGAAATGCAGGATTTTAGGATTATTTCCACTCTCCATTTTGAGATGTTATCTTTGTCGTTTGTAGTGATAATCTATAGAGCTGACCGGCTCAAAACTTGTAATTACAATGACTTTAAAACCTATTAAAGCCATTTTTATGTGAGACTGTGAAAGGGATTCAAAGTTGTGAACAAGCGTCGGCAGAAGAAAACAAACATTTTATAACTAAACTTTGCACAGTTCGTAAAAGAGTTAAATTTTGGGGATTAAAAATTTTGTAAAGTAAGCAGTTTAATTGAACAATTTGCTTAGTTTGCTAATATTAACTGAGACAGCTGAGAATAATCAGAATAAAACGAATGGAAGACTGACATTAAGTTAGTAGAAGGCCAAATATTATTATTATTATAGTTTGTGGTGTTAGACTGGAAACGTAGTAAAGCATAATCTAAACATCAGTTACATTAACTTCTCACAAGACCAGTTAGGGCATTGCAGCATATAAAAAGCATAAACGGCATACATTTATTTAGTGAGAGGGATGAAAAGTTTCAGATTGCCACAGGTGAGAAAAGAGGCAGGTAAAAATCAAGCCAACAAACAAGTCTAATGTCTGCAATGCCAATAAGTCTGCAGACTCTTCCCAAGCATACAATATGCCTTCTTATTTAATCCAACAGTATATAAGCCCTATTTATGGCCCTCGTAATTTCCAGTGATGTTTCTAAATGCATTAAATTTTGATGAAGTTAATACTATGAACTGAAATAATGAACCGGTATAAATAAACAAACCACAACCATTTATTATTGCATTCTTATATCACGGGAATATTTTTGATAAGTTATACCGCTTGGAATGAATATGATGTTAAGATCAAGACGTTTTTATATAATTAATAATAATTAATAATTCGTGTTATTATAGCAAATCATAAAAGTAATCCAATCCTTGACCCAGCTCCCAAATAGCGATACCGCATCCAAGCTTTTGAGCCAATTGAAGTCTTTCTTGTATTGAATACAGTGTTGGGTAAAATACTGTATGTTTCGACCCTTTATCTCTGTACAAAATATATACAAATTAACATTTTTTTTTGTAAAAATTGTATTCATTTATGTGCTTACTTGACTTCAAAGAAATGCTCGCCAACATCATCTCCCCATTGGATTGAAGAAGTGTTTGAAACCAACTCAAGATACTCTTTGCCTACTATAGGATGACCCCCTGTAGACGAATAGTCATAACCGTAAAAGTTTAGTCCCATAAGAAATTTTCCCCTGTCGTTTTTCTTAGTGGCAAGAGTTTTGATACATTTTTCAACCCATTTCAAAGGACTGTTTGCACCTTGAGATTAAAAAAAAACAGAAAAATTAACTTTCAATTTTTTGTCAGTCATCACTTTGTTACCTGGTCTTTCAGGACTTGAATAGTCATAAGTCATCACTGAGAAATAATCCACATATGCATACATTTCCTTGATATCTTCATATTCAATCATTCCTGTTTTTCCAGAATTGGTTACAGGGGGTGGTATCACAAGAATAAACTTCAAGTCAGCCTTTGTCAAAGCCTCTCCCAATTGTTTCACCAACATCTGCAGTGCTTTCTTAGCCTGTCCTCCCAATTGACTCCATACTTCCAAAACAACTCCATCGAATTTGTAAGCCTATCATAAATTTTTTTAAAATAATAATTTCCACATATTTGTTGCCAATTACAAATATGTAATACCTTCAAAGATGTGACGATTGTCTTTGTGAGCTCTTTTGGTTCAGTTCCAGTTGTAAATAAAGCGTAAAAGTCATCACTTGACCATCCATCAAACAAGATCCGAGGAACAACTTATTTTTTTAAAAAGTGACAGTTAAATTAATGAATATAATTAGTCTATTTTACAATCAATGACATACTTTTTACTTGAGATTTCTTTCCCCGTTTCTTGACATCTCGGACCCATTCGTGGTCAATATCGTGAGTCCCTGTGATGTGAAACGTTCCACTTGGCTTCCTCTTGATTTGAAGCCATACGGGAGAGATCATCGTAAACTTGTTTGTGAATATTTTAGCTACATCGTATCCATGATTGTTCCACTACAACACGAATAAATAAGTCAATTCTTTAAAATAACATTAGATATTAGATACCGGAGTGACATATCCCAGAACAGGATTTGTAAAGTTTCGTCCAATCTTTTTGCAGTATGCTCCGCTTTCCATCACGATTTCTGAAGGGCTTGGGTCTCTGGTGACCAAGTTCCTTTGGAACACGCTATCTTCCACCGGACCTTTCTGTAAAAAAACAATTAAAGACGAATGATTTTTTTAAACTAATGGTTTCGATTAAGTCACACTTTTCCATCGTTTGTATTTAAACCGGATTGTTTGGATTTCTTATCACTGGGAGATATTGTTGCAACTGCCAGGCCCAAAAGGAACAGAAGGGACAACACAAGACGCGTCTTCTTAATCATCCTTAACTTTGTTACATGCAGAAAAGTTAAATGAAGAGAGAGAGGGTTAGTTGTCCAAGTTAAATGTAATGTGCTGTCACTGTATGAAAAAACCGCTATTTCAACACCTCGTTCAAAGGAGACAAAGAAGTGCATGGAATGCAAGTTGCATTATGCAACAAATTGCAAATTTATTATTAGAAACGATAATCAAAATATATGTGATTTTCTGTTTAAGGATTTGGGTTTGGATACACTTTGGCTCTTTCCTCGGCCCGGATCGCCAGGATCCTATCAGTTACATCCTCTGGTCTCAATCGATTTGGGTTCCCGTCGTCGACCAGCCACAGTCGCAGCTCGCCAGCAGCTAGGTTCTTTCCAATAAAGAAATTCTTTTTCATTCCGTCCTTCGATATATCTACAGAAATAATTATAAAAATTACAAAATTACAAAAAGAAACAAAAATTTTGTAGCGACTTACTCTTTTCTGTACAATACTTCTCCCTCTTGAAATACATCAATGCCGCATCACGATAAGTCTGTTCAGACTCCATATCTGAAAATAAAATTCAATTTTTCAAAGTATTTTTCTAAATGTTTTTGAATTTGAGTGCTTACCTGTGGTGAAGTTAGATTGATGATCCTGAAAGATTATTTTATGTTCAATTCTCAAGCATAAATGAACAAATATCGTCTTACCTCTGGTCGAATATCCAGTTGATAAGAAATGCACATTTTGAATTTAAATATGGAGATATTTTTTTTTGGATTTATGCTAAAGAGTAGATGCAAATGGCGGATTTTAGAGTCGAGGACCCTTAGGGAATGGATAGCTAGCCGTTATTTGCATCTATTTTTACATGGGTGAAAGGGTATGCAAATGAGACAAACATTCAATATTATGGAAAAGTAACAACTTTATTTCTGAAAAAACCTGAAACCAATTGTGACATATACCATAAGTTGTAATGTATTTTGAGATGACTTATTATTACGAATTGCTTTTATCAATAAATATCCAGTGCCAGACTAATAAACAGACTGAATAATATATATAAATTATATATATAATATATTTAGTAAATAAACGTAGAAACAAACTGATCACTAACCAAACTTTCGAAAGATCAAGCTCCCTGTTATTATTTGTGCTCATCCCAAGATTGAAATTTTGCTTGTGGTAAACCACCATTAAATTATTGTATGTAAGACTATTTATAATGACTAGACTACATTACAAAGAAACCCCCCTAAAAGTGACTACAACAGTTTACAAATCTCAGATAAACTTAAAAGCTACAGCAAGACAGAGCAAATACTATTTTGTCCAAACTTAATAAACAAAGGAAAAATATTATGCTAATAATACGTGGTGGAAATGCAGATCTCGTCTTAATCCTTACATATATTATTATATTTACAGTCACTTTTGATAGAACAAAGTTTACAGTCTTGAAACTATTAACTGCATTCATTTTATATTGGGATGATAATCAGAAGAGAAATTGACATCAGGAGGCCGATAACTTACGGTAAACGAATTTTTTCTTTAAAATACATACTTTGGTTGTTTGCCAATAATTTACAAAATGCAAATTGTGAGATGCTTGCGACACATTATTTTAAAGGCTAATACAAACTCAATACAAATTACTTGATTACTCAAACTAACTGGTCTCGTGTAAGCATATTCAACTTTAATAGAGGCACTGGGAAAATTGCTAAAAAAATCAATTTTGACCTCACAGTCGTATTTGATGTGGAATGCAATTTTCATTGACGAATAAGAAAAAATAGCTACTTGAAACCAATATAGGAAATTAAAAAAATTGATTTGACATATATTTTGGGATAATAAACATGAATTAAAGATTATAAAGAGTGGAAACAAATTAACGGTAAAACAAAAAACACCGTTTTAAACAAGATACTGATAATTTATAAAGGACACTGTTCAAAAAGATGGGAAAATGGTGTCGGCATCAAACCTGGAAAGAAAGTAAGAAAGTTTTATTTTAGTAATGATTTTTTGTATTATTTTTTATGTGTATGGCTTACTTATTCTTTTCGTGGACGTCCACGCCTTTTTGGAACAGGGGCTACAGGCTCTGGTTCAGGTTCAGGAATTGGAGCTTCTTCTTCCGATTCACTGTCTGATGACTCTTCTGATTCCGACTTTCTATCAGCTGCCTCATTTTCTTCAATGTTGTTATCAATGGGTCCTTCTAAATCTTCCTTCCTCACTGGCTGTCCAGCAAAATTGACACTTTTTTTAGTTCCACTTGATGGTCTGTGAGGGACATCATCTGGAGTCACAGCGTCGTCTTTTTTATATTGAGAGTCAACCTTTTTCTCCTGTAGATAAACGAGTTTAAATTTCAGGTTGTTAAAATTATAATTTGCTATAAAAGATAATAAAATTAAATACCTGACTGGAGCCACAGCAAAATGTAAAGATGAGGACGATTGGGAGTGCAACCACAATAACGTATACAGCCCACAACCAAGGGTGTGCATTAGTATAGTTTAGAATTCGTCGAAAGACACTCTCCTAAAATAATAAAGTAATGCATTCACCAAATTTTAAATATCAATAAACGTCGTTTTACAAAGCAACTTACATTGTCCTTATCAAGAACTCTTCGTTTTAGTTCCCATGTTTTGCTTGTCCAGTCGTCTACAACACTTTGATCGTTTGAAATGATAAAGTTATCAAAAAAGACGAGATCAGACATGGTCCAAAGCTCCAACCCAACCGCACCCTATATTTCAAAGCTAAATTTTAAATTCTATTCTATCCAATTATTTTTTTTCGATAAAAATATCTTACAATTGAAGTCATTTTAAACGGTTCTTTATCTTCAAAGTAATCGGGGTTGGGAATCTTTTCCGGTGCCCATTTTCCTTTGTAGTTGGGGTTGCTTATCATTGGAGGCTTCCATTTCCCTATAAAAATATGCAATATACAATAATTACATCCAAACATTTTTTAAAAAAAATCTTACAAACCTTTGAAATTTGGATTATCTATCAATGGAGGAGACCATTGACCACATCCAGGTGCACTAACACATTTTGGATTTGGTATCACTGGAGCTTCCCAACTTCCATCCATGCTTTCATCCCAGTCCTCTGGTTTCTCTGCTGACGGATCAGGCACAGTTTCCTAAAAAGCAAAATGGCCATTACCATTCACACTTTTGTCTTTGCGAGAAAGTAATAAGTTATAAACTGAACTTACAGGTTCATCCGTAAGCCATCCCTCTGGAGGAGTAGCATTGGGGTCAGGGATCTTCATTGGCGCATCATCATCCCATTCATCAGGTTTGGTAGCTGTTGGATCAGCAATTTTTTCTCGTTCATCCCAATCCGCAGGTTTAACTTGAGTTGGATCTTCGATTTCCATTGGGGGATTTACATTTGGCACCATATCTTCCAACAAGCTACCGGAATTAATCAGACGCTCATCCACAAATACTTCGAATTTGTTATCCGGTGTCAACTTCAGTCGATACAAATGTGGCTTCTTGTCGCTGTACGACTCTTCTAAACGATTGGAAGGAGTCTTGGAGTGTTTTTCAGAATAAGTTCCGTTAATGGGGTTTTTGTGTCGAAATATGAAGTGAACCTTTAAACATTAAGCCATAATTTTATTTTATGCAAGCACTATAAGTACAATTTAATACTACATTATTACTTACCCTCATATCATTGCCACACTTATCAGGGCCAAACATAATGGTATAAGGTGTTTTGTCATTGAAAACTCCTAAATTCATATCCTTTGAGTGGGATAGAAGCTTAATATATGCTCCCCCGCAGTCCATTCCGTTTTGAAAGGTAACTTCATATTGAACAATCAGAGGTTTATCTTTGAATTCAAATGGTTTATCAAGTTTAGCAGATATGGCATGGAGTTTGGCTTTCGTTTTGATGACTAGTCCCTTGTCCGTGGGAAATAAACGTTGTTGAGGGAAGTCGAAATCCCATTTCCCTTCATACTTGAAAACGTTATCTTGTTCCTCTTTTTGCGCCCTTGAGATAACCCATCTTTTCTTCGCAGCCTCGGAATTGTCAAAATGTTCAAAGAAATGCACGTCGCCAACGGGAATGGGACTTTCGTAATAAATATCCACTTCATCCAGTCCACTACTTGCCACAACAGTCACTGACTCATCCCCAGTGGGCCCTTCATCATCATCGAAGTCATCGTCCACTTCGCAGTTTCCAACCGTGACCAAAAAAAGAAGGCCAATAAAGCACAATACCTTTGGGACCTTCATCCCGACAGCCCTCCTTGGCTTTGGGATACTAAAACTTCCTAAAAACACAATGACAAAAAATAATGAGTCGCAAATAGATAAAATGGCCGGATAACCCTCTAATGCATGCCAGTGGCATGATGCCACGCTCTAAATAACCAAGATAATTTGATAGTAATAGGACTAATGAGGCAAACTTTGCAAAGGGGATGCAGCCACACCCAATTAAAGTCAATTAAAGTAGAGTTACCTGATAAATTTTGTAAAATGGATAAAATAAGGGTGGACGAGGTCGGCAAAGTTTCGGGGTGAGAAGTGTGAAGTTGGCGGACGGCGTACAACTGCCAAACGAGTCTCTTTCTGATTTGCACAGCTCCAGCCGGGAAACTCACAAACAAATTGACAGACGACTCCGAGGGGCTGCCGTTTCGACAGAAATGATCTCAAATTTATAGTCCACAAAAAGAAGATGGAGGGACGTCAAAGGGAAGAAGGGGATGGTGGTCGAAACGAGACAAAGGCGAAACTAAGGGCCGTTGAAGAGAAGTACCACAATTTGTTAATGCAGTAAGTTTAGTTAGTTTATTTGTTCAGCTAAATTAAAGTGTCGTTAATTTACTTATTATTCCACTATTTTACAGTCTTAATAAGTTGTCGCTGAAAGATAAACGTCACATGTCTGAAGTTGAATCTGAGCTTAAGTTGAAAAAGTTTGAATTGGAAAGAATGTCGCTTCTTTACTCTGATGTCAGTGGGAAGGTGAAGGACGTGAGTGTGGATAAGGAAAGACTCGCCGAAAAATTGGATGTAAGGCCATTTATTTAGGAATTAACTTAAGAAATGTGGATTTATAACAGTAAATTAAACGATTTCAGGTTCTAAGGGATGAATATTCTGCGTCCAAGTTGGAAGCTGATCAAACGATTACGTCGCTCAAGCTTCAGCTTCATGAGAAATCAGTTCGTTTGGAAACTTATGATAAGTTGGAAGCAGAATTGGATAAAGTTGTTATTCAAGCAGCAACTCTGCCTTGTAAGTTAATTGGAATAAATTACCATTATTATTGTTATTGTTATGTCTATTTTATTTTGTGTAGGTCATCAAGACGCGGATGAAATATTGTCAGCCTATGGTTATGGGGCTAGTATTCCTTCCAGTGCCAAACGACGATTGGAACAAAGCCTAAAGTTGGCTCGCAGGTAGAAAAGCTATTTTTTTTATTTTTTAAATGCTGATGGGTTTAACTTTGAATTTATTGTTGTAGAATATTAGAGCTTGAGCATAAGACCACAGAACAAAAGAATGAGCTTTTTTCCTTCCGGGATAAAAACTTGACGTTAAATCAAGAACTTGAGGCATTAAAATTTGCAATGAACTTATTCGGCCATCCAACCTCTGAGTTATTAGAAGTAATCAAGAAAAGGGACATAACAATTGCCCAGCAGAATGAAAAGATTAAAGAACTTAATCTTAGTGTAAAACGAATTACGGATTCCAATTTTCAACTCCAGGAGAAGATAATTAAGTTGGAGAGGAAATTGAAGGAAACATCAGAATCAGAGCCATCAGGATACCTCTACAAACGGTTCGCTCCTTTGAACCCCACTCCACAATCTAGTCGTACGGTGATCTCTTCCGGGTCTTCTAAACGAGGCCTTAGTGTCTCATTTTTAGAAGCATCTCAATCCTCATTCTCAGCTCTTCCGTCACATTCAGGAACAAGTACAAACTTTACAACAAGCACAAACAATACATTTACTAATACAAACAGCTCTACTAGTCATTCTTCTAGTCATGGAAGAACCTGCCCTCGATCTCCCCCAACTAAAGAATCGTCAGCCTCCTCTTACTTTTGCATTCGAAAACCATTAACGCTGTCGAAAATGAACCCTTCAAAGTTTAAATAACTCTAAGTCAAGTAAAAAAATCAATTCGTCATGTCATGATTGAAAAGTCTGAACACTAAAATTCTCAATAGTAACTATATAACTCACGAAACTTTATTTTTATACCAAAGAATAAAAAATATAGTCATATGTCATATTATTGTTGCGTTCAATTTATTCAATAGTGGTGCATGTTTGTTTTTTAAATATCATTTGAATCTTGTTGGCTATGGTTTATTTAAGTCAAACCAATATTGAACATGTCCATCATCTGGATTTGTAGCCTCGGATGGTGGCTCGTGTTGTCGACGTAGGAGACTTTTTGGAGTGCTGCAATAAATCTCCACAGAATCTTGAACACATTTATCAATATTGATTTCTATTCAAGAACAACATGATTGATTTAAAATTTAAATGAAATTGAAGGATTAAAATGAAACTGGAAATAATAAATAACCTGGCATATCAGAAAAGAGGAGGATGCATTCATTGAATCCAGAATTAAGAAGAGATTCTCGTAGCTGGAGTAAAATTCCCAGACCAATACATAATGGTAGTGAAGAATCGCCAAGCAAAAGCTTGTCCCAGAGATGGAATATTTTATGAAGTGGGAAAACATCTATGAAACAAGAAATTTTTATACTTTTTTAACAAATTATTAAAAAGAAAAGCTTACGGGAAAACATTGTAAGAAACCAGGGAATGGTATATAGTTCTGGAATGAAGCCAATAGAGTTCAAATGATTTGCAAGCTCTTTATCGTGGAAGGCAATAAGTCGAGAGAATTTGGAAAGGTACTCTTGAATTATTATGGAATTGTCTTTTAGAAAAAAGTTGTATAAATACTTTGGAATGAATGCTGACAAACAGGAAAAGGCCATAGCTGTAATATAAAATTATATCATATTTTACAAATTATTATACTCACTTCATTGCTCAATATTTCAATATACATACCTTCATTATTAAAATTTAGATTGAGAAAAGGCGCACACAAGGAGTCCAGTCCTTGCCAATAAACGTATTCCGTATTGCTTACAACCCATGCTTTTAAAACGCGTTTGAATTTTTCATGCCCAGACGGACTTGATAACAGCTCGTCATACTGATGACACCGGGGTATATCAACTTCAATCTGCATTATAAATAAAAGAAGAGGTTTAGCAACATTATGTATGATTTAATTATTCCAAGAACAATACCTGACGATCTGTTGAAGTTGGAGTTTCTTTATCAATTGAGCTATAAGTTTGTTCAATGTCACCCTTAATGTCTAATAAGCATGACCAAACTTGTGCCCTAAAGTATGGCGGAATATCCTGCAGAGATTCTTTATGAATCAAAGATTTAGTATAAGGATAACCCTATGATTTAAAAAACAAACAAGCAAATACAGTAATTTAACAACAATTTTAATAAAATTTAGATTTTTTTTTACCTTGAGCAATCGGTCAAACAAAATAATTCGGTGAAATTGATATTCAATATCTCGTTCACGAATTACTAAAGGCAATGCTGCAGATTCTTTACTACTTCCTGATTTTAAATTGAGACTGTAAAAAGAAAAGTGTAAATTGCTAGCCAGCAAACATAAATGGTTATTATTATTATACGTTTTAAACTCAAGCAAAGGATAGTAATCCTCGGGTGGAATATCATTCAGTCGTTTTCTTAATTCATTTAAAGGCAATATAACAATAGTTTGGTCAAGTAACAATCCCCTCTCCTTAGATTTCCCTTGTGTTGCTCCTTCCAACGACATCAAACTAAATATAAACAGATTTCAATTATAAATTCAGTTTGATTTTTTGAATATTAAAAAATATAATTACTGGGGAAGAGACAGCACTGCTGGTTTCTTCCTTGTTAGCCCTTGACGTTTTAATTCCCCCATCACATCCCCACCTGCTCGCTGCCACAAATAGTAAATTTCATTTAGCGTTCTCTCCGCCAACAAATCAGGTTTAGGCATATCCTCTCTTTCTGCAGCTGCCTTTTCTGGCAAACTCAAATGATAAGAGCGTAAAAATTTCTTGAAATAATATCCATCAGGAACTGCAGTTTCAATACTATTGTTTTTGGTTGAGCTTTGGAAACAATCAGCATCTCTGAAAATTTCAGAGTCTTTTAGCAAGGTATCTGGCCATTCTCTTTTGGTGGGATCAATTTCTAGGCATTTTTCAATCAAACGCCGAACAGGATAAGATATTTCCTGAAACAAATATTACGTTATCATCAATAAGTACGTTAAATTATTATACAAATAAGTATTAATACTTACTTCATAAAAATTAGACAAATTGTGCTCCGTTAATATAAATTTTAAAATAGGTTTATCACAGCTTCTTAAACTTAAAACTTTCTTGACAATATTTGGTAGCTTGAGATCGGCCCATAGTTCTTTCTTCATTAGAAATTCAACCAAGACCATTCCAAGTGACCAAACATCACATGAATATAATCGATGACATTTTTTAATGGCAGATGTAATAATTTCTGGAGCCATGTACTTTGGATTTCCAATGGGAAATGGGACATATTTCCCACAGTTGGACATATAATACAGGCCATAGTTAAACAATTTAACCGTATTGTCCGGATACACCAAAATATTTTCTGGGCTGATATTCCGAACAATAATCCTTTGGAAAAATATTTTACATATCATACTTTATTATCATTCAATTGTTTAATGTATTTAATATACCCTTGATGATTTAGGTATTGTAGTCCAGATAAAACGTCTTTTGCTATTTGCAGTGATTGTGTATTTGCTTCATGAAAATTGCCATTGTTCCCAGATTTGATAAGTTTGTGCACATTTTGTTCGAAATATTCCAACACAATAATAATTCTTTCTATAAAAACAAACAAGCCCAGAAATTAATTTGGATTTCAACTATTTTTTAACAATTAACTTGCCACTTTTCCCCCGAATGATGTCGACATAAGTAGCTAAATTAGGATGGCAGAGGGACTTGAGATGTTGCGACTTTCCAAGTATTCGAATACTATTTGGAGTGACGGGAAGTCCATTTGTCCCACAAGTGTCATGGCGTTGGCTGGAGGTGAAAAATGCGACGCCGAACTTGGAGTCTGCCATCGGAGCACTCGATCTCCCCCACTCCATCCCCCCCACTGCTTACTTGGCTCTAGTCTCTAATTCTAATCATCCCCATCCGTCTTCATCTTCCTTGCCGTTGACGCTTTGACGTTATGATGGACAGAGCTAGAGCCCTTCGTCATCTGAAAGCAATTCAACATTGACATGTCAAGTTTGGTACAAGTGAACTCATTTGACCTTACAGTAAAAGGCCATGTCCAAAACCAAAACAAGGGAGACTCTTTCAGGTTCAGTTATGAAACAACCCTCGAACTGAAAGGAACAAAATTATTTGCAAATTTTTAGTGCTAACCAAATTCAAAAATTATACAAAAGGTAACTAATTGTTCATTGCATAGTTAGTAAAATTACTTTTTAATCAATTTCCCAACTGTTCTAGGTGTTCATCATAATATCCTGAAAAATCCAAATCAAATTTCACGTTTTAGCTTTGACCGGTATTTAATTGTAAGCACTTTTAATTATTACGCACTAGTTAAATAGTTTTTTAATTAGGCAATTTAAAATTTTGGGGCTGCTTGATAGATTATTTATTTTTTAGCAGTTATTAATTTATTTAGAAATCCTCCCCTTTGGCTTGAAGCACAACCAATGTTTAAACAGGATTTAACTAATTGTGAAGGCTTTAGTTTAAATAGCCCGTCTAAATTTCAGCCGCCGCTGTTTTAGTTTTAGTTTTAGTGCCATTATTTAATGTCAACACTTAATTTTGCTTACGGATCCAGTTTTTTAGTCAGCTCTTTAGTAAGATGACAAATTATGTAATTCATGATGGGAGTTGTAAAACTTGTAGAACTTGCAAAAACCGTACCTTTTGTGTTTTGTTGAGGATTATTTGAGACTTGTTTAAAAAACCCTGTCGGTCTAACAAAGGAATATGTATTGAGCTATTTTATAATTTTATAATGCCCAATTCTTTTAGCTTTCCCCAATTTATTATCCGGGGTTAAGATTAATCAGCAAACTATGCATATTAAAATATTTATTATAGTTTTGCATTTACAGCATATTTATACATCATACTCAAAGGCAGATCTCAAAATTATTCTAGTTTTCATACTGAACTACCAAAGTAGATAAATCTTGCAAAAGCAATTTCCCAAACATATTTTGATGTGCTACCAATTTAAATAGTCCAAAAATGAAACTCGAGGAAATATCCGAAATGTCATTTCCTACTTTTCAATTAGAAATTCTAAATTATCCGTTCCTTTTGGATTGTTGTTAAAGCCTTTACATTTTTGGAGCTGTCCCAATGAAAATAGTCAATTTTCCAAGTAACCATAAATAATTTTCGACTAATTACTGGGAAAACTAGAGCGTGATGGAGATAACATTGATTTTTCATGCAAGTTAAGTTGAGAATCCATGCACAACTCAACTCAATGGGTAAATATAAGGGTTGCATAACACATAATTGCGATAAGCTCCGAGGCCTTTGGAGAAGCGAGATAATTCTGGTCCATTCATAATTAGTCCAACTAATTATTGGTTCCATTGATTTATCAATCAGAATGGAATTCTCAATCTGCCCAAAGCTTTGAGAACAGAAACCGCAGATTTCCTCCCAACATTTAGCAATCGGATGTGTATTTAGCCTAAATTATTGTTAATTAGTCATACCCCTCCTTTATTTATTTACTACACAGTCCAGTGATCAAAGTATTATTTCCAAATGTAGTCATTTCTCTCAAAAACATTGCTTATCAATTTTTAATTGGCTTCAAATTAAATAGTGTTTTTGTGTAAATTATTTTATTGTTTATATTATCAGTGAAATTATGAGTTGAAGACATTTTTAATAGAAGGCAAGTTTTATTTTTATTTTGTTTTATGGCTTGTATTTTGTTGATGATCTATTAATACTGTTATTTTATTTTAATGGAGGTAAATAGCTTTGTAAAATTTAAGGTTTCCGTGAACCAGTTTTCAAATTAGTTCTTTTAATATGCCATGAGTTTTGGTCTGTTGGTGAAAGTGGTTATGCAATTATGCTCCACTTTTAGAACTTTCCCCACTCTCTCCATTTCCATGCAGAGAAGTGTAAGCATTTCTTATTCACGGAGGTGAAAGTTTGAGGATTCCTAATTTCCAACCCCAATTTTTCCATTCCGAATTAATTTCCAGTGCCAAATGTAGGGGTTAAATAATTGCAGCCTTTAGTCAGCAATTAAAGAGTAGACTTGACATCGTTCCAAGAAAATTGAACAAAATTCAAAATCAATAAAGCCAATTATTGAGGCTTTTGAGTTTTGAGGATCATAAAATAAAACTGGGTTTGTATTGGTTTGTAATTGGAAGAAGGTGTCCAGTTTGTGTCCACTATTTGTTTATCTCATTGGTTTCTTTTCTCAATTATTCTCTTTCTTCTATTGAGAAGTGCTTCAATTTTTATTTGTTTGTAGTTGAAGCATATTTCCTGTATGTTAATAAATATGAGACATTTCTGTGTGACGCATTTGCAGCTAGAGATGTTAAAAATGGGTGTTTTTAATGAATACTAGGTTTACTATACTATTTAGGTTTTGCTTAAAAGGAACATTCTGCTACACCTGTAATAAATGGGCATATAATTGTTTACATAAATAATCTTTCCAAACGAGGCTCACATGACATCATTAGTTACCAAGTATTCCTCTCAGTATTGTTCAAATCCATCCTCCTTCTCCCGTCTTATCAATTCCAAACTGGAAAACTCATTCACAATTGGGATACTATTAATAGTTAGTACACATATGCACGTGAGTGTTATCAATATCAATAACCATTCTGCTGATTCTCTCATATGACTCGAATCGCAGACAGTGTGTCATTCATTAGTTTGTCATAATTTTTAGTCTCAATTGTTAGCACTCAGTGTGAATACAACCAGGAAACAAAGTTCTGTATGAAATATAAAGGAGGCAGCTAATTTTGTTGACAGGAAAATTAGATTCTTGATATTCATGAAGATTTGGAAATGGTTGGGTAAGTGCATTAATTCCGCTACGAAGTTTGTAAAAGTGGGCTGAAAGGTGTCAAAACCAGATTCAGAGAGAATTGGGGAAATTGGACAGAAAATGAAATAATTTTCTCCTCTTCATGTAAAATGACACTGGCCCATTTATTTCTGAAGAAGGAAAGACACAATTAGGCTCTTTCTTGGCATCAACTTCCCCAAAGTAAAGTGATTGAGTGAAATGAGAAGAAAAGGAGAGATCATCTTCTCCTTTTCTCTCTCTACTACTTGTCCTCTTTTCCTTAATGATCAGCAAAACAAACTCCAAAAATGGTTTCTCAAAAAAAACATAACATATCCAAATGGATACTATTATTTCACAGGGATAAATAATAAAATTCATATTCGTTTTACTATTGCTTCATCAACTTTATCTCAATTTCATAATAATAGATTTATTTTTTAAAACGCAAAGAGCCAATTTCCAATGTTCATGTGTCTGGCATAAAGGTCGAGTTTGATTTATTGTAAATAATGGTTATTTTCCAATCAATTGGACAAGCGGAGAGAGGTAAAGGAATTATAGAAACAGCGAAAAAGGAAAGCGACATTGATGAACGTCTGTCATAAAAACCACAAATGTATCTGAATTACAGATTCTGAAAGACTGAATGAAGACATTAAATAATTCACTTAATAGTCGTACTTACTTTAACTTATTAGCATTTCCTTCCCTTTTACTGTCCACTCAGTTGTCTGAATGAGAAATTGAGTTGACTTGAGTCCAGTACACGCTTTGTACTTTGCTCTGACTTTCTTTTACATTCTGTATATATTTATACAAAAGGTGGAAATGGCAAACAACTTGAGCTTTGGACACGGGATGATATATTGTAAATGTACACACGAGTGACCGTAATTTATTTTCCAAACTTCCATTTACTCAAAAGTAATATGGTTTTGTAATCTTATTAATTACTTTACTTCAAGCTATGAAGGTTGCAATTTTGGATTTGTTTTCTACGACCTTGTTTAAGATTCCTCTGTTGTAATTCCATTTTCCAATAGCTTTCACTTTATGAACTTTGCAAATGAAATTGATTGAAATGCACAAGGAATGTTGCCAACTTTAATATTTCTTCTCGAAAGGTTATGAAACTTGTGACAAGTAAAAGAATGCAAGAAATGCATCATTTTCTTATCAAATGTCAAATTAATTAGTATTATGAGTGTCCTTCATTCATAAAATTTAATAATATCACTATTTTCTATGTTCAAAAAAAGTAAAACTAAACGAAATATGAGACGATTATTGATTTGATGAAAATGTGATTGGTTTTTCTTATCGTGCTACTTCATCTCATTTATTATGTTCGTATGGCGAATCTAACCAAACCCTAATATATAAATCCAAGTAATTATTTTTTTCTGAAATGAAATTGGAATGTTTCTGTTTGCAAATGCTAACTCTAGTATTATATACAATGTTGTAGAGCTTATAATGCGGGTATGAGATCAGAATAAGGATAGACAGATAATCCTGGGGATCAGCTCCAGTTTTCTATTGTTGTCCCTTTTCCGTCTTTAATATATTCATATAGCTTATTTGCATGCTACTATGTATGTATGTTATAATATATTCATCCAAAGTAATCTAAACTGAGTTGAAGGTAAACACTTAAACTTAAATGTTGGACGAACACGTAACCTTTTATTTGATGAGTAGAATTTTAAATGTCAGGCAAGTGAAATACTTTCCCTCAGCCCTGTCCTATATTTCTCTATTCTGAAAATGTCATCCTTGTCTTCTCTCTTTTTAGCATTCAATTTGCTAGAATCCTTTGACGTCTTAATTTAAAGATCATCTTTACTTATCGCTACTCTAAGTATAATCACTTTATTCCTTAAAAAATAAAGTGCTAGGTAAAAAGAGAATTGAGTTAGGTTTCCCATATTTCGGAGAAATGATTTAATTTAGGAAAAGGAGAAGGTAAGAGAGTAATGGGAGGAGAAAGGGAACCTGTGGAATACTGTGGTTAGTTAGAAGAACTTTCTTAGTATTTGCAGAGTGATTGTAAACTGGAAAACAGATTGGGTTTTAAAGTGAACGTGAGCGGAGGCTAAACTTCTCAAGCCTTTTGTGTGACTTTAGGTAAAGGTAAAAAGTTGGGAAGGAAATCCCACAGTTTGGTGAGATTGAGAAGCTCAGATATCTAGTTGTGGAAGGGAAATGCTCCGGGTAGAAAAGTGTCTCAGTCCGGATCTAAAGTTTGTACTGTGAGCATCCGATCCCCTGACTTTCTCTTTGTTTCCACTATCGCCATTTGCTGCCCTAACCAATTTGCCATGTTTATGTTCTTTGTTTAAGTGCAACATATTTTGCGGTTACTTTTCTCACAAAGCTCGTCCTCCCTTCAACTATGAGTAAGACTTATAGTGGCTCAATTCTAGGATTTTCTAAATAGTATTAGTATTTGACGCAAGTAGAATGAGACAAGACTGTATTCTGATTTGCACTAGTATATTAAGAGTCTTTTCATTTTCATCCTACATTTGAATGACAATGCTCTCTTCCGCTTTGTTAGTCAAGGCAAGGTATGATATCTAATTAAGCAATTGTCTTTTCATTTACAGAGAAAGAGAGCAAGTGCCTTAATGAAGAAGAATGACTGCTGTCGTCAGTTTTAGCTCTGTGCCCTGAATTAGTTTTATTCTCCGGGGAAAGTCTCACTACAGCCGTCAAACAATCTTGGCTGTTGGGGTGGCATGTCCGCATCTTCTCCACCTCATAAAAGTACAAATAGAAATGAACATATCGCTCTTGACAAAATGTCCACTAGTCCTGCAAATGATAGTACCAACGATGTCCATGCTAACGGAAGACAAGGTAAGCAAACTTTTTTTTATTAATTCTTTATTAATCTTTTGTAAGAGAAACAAGTTCTCAACTCTTCCATTTTAAAAAAAGAAGCTTGAAGACTTCAAATAGGTCAAAATCATAATATCCGAGATTAATGCAAAGCTGGAAAATGCCGTCATCAGGCATAGACATATATGATGTGAAAATAACCTTTTGAAAAGTCGTAAAGTCATCCAGTAGAACGAAATAGGTCTCTCATGACAAAGAGTACACTATGTTTTTGCACATTGAATGATTACTTACTTTGGTATCTTTGGAATGCGTCAATATCCATCCCTTTCTCCAGTTGAGACTACCACCCATGTATTAGCAATGATTTATTCAAGTCAAAAATGAACCATTGTTATGCTGGGTGTGGTCAAAATTCAATTATCTCCAATCAGTTTAGCTTATCATGATCATGAGCTTACAAAAAGCTATGATCAGAGGATTTGGAGCAATTTCACTCTCGTCCACTGTGTTTAACTCTTCTTCTTGCAATAGAACCAATGCACTTCTATGTCTTGAGGGAATAAAGAAACAGCTTTCCCATCCGTTTGTAATTTGGCAGTGAGTGTGGAGTAGAGCCAGGAAGCTGGCCATCTCATAAATATTTCCTAATCCTAATCTTCCCAGTTTGTAAAAGCTACATTTCTTTCCACTCCCATCTTCCAGTCGTACATTTATCTTCCCATTAGGGAAAAATCTCACATGCTACTTGTCCATCAGAAATTTTCACTCTTGCATGTATTTTATGCAATTATTTGACAAAAGGTTAGAATCTCTGTCATATAAATATAATGTCATAATTGCCTCGGCTTGTTTTTCCAACAATTATGTTGATGTTTTGTTTCGGGGCAAGGAAAATCTTGATAGGACTATGCAATGGTAATGATTTTGATAATTTATCAGTTGGAAGGCGTGATAGCTTGATGACAGTCCAATTTGAGATGTTATCTCAATAATTGGCCACAGACTGTATACTTTTCGTCAGTAGTAAATTGTCTCATTGTAGAAAGCTGGTCAGTGCATTAAATTATTGATTACACTGTTGCATTATGGTTAACTTGGTGATTTGTGGCATGTTTGGACATTTCCTATTCATTAACTTTGTTCTCCTCTTGTTTGTGTTTCTATTCTTGTAAATTTCGGGTGGCAATATATTTGAACTAATTGACAGCTTTGTTTTCTCTACCTGGGATGATGATGAATGGGACCATTTTCACTCATTATAGTTGGGAAAACACTTTTCATGTTTTAGGCATCTCCTGGGAAATATTTCTTCTTTATTCATAATAAAAAATGCCAGTACATTTCTTCAATCTACTATATCTATCTACCTTAGAGTTTTCATAGTTCATGCTTTCGCAGTTACTATCGTGTGCATATAATAATTAATTTATACGCTTTCTTTTCTCTCCGATTGCGTGGCAATATACGGGAAATGAACCCTGAAAATCGCGACACGAGAAATGCCAACTCAACATAATAGTGATAGCGTACAATCTAGATTGAAATCATGTTTTTAAAATGGTTTAATGTTGATAATAATATGCAACTCGAGTCCAAAATTGAGAAATAAAACAGAGCTGCTTATCCATGCCTAACCACAAAAAATTGAATTAATAGAGGATATTGCGAAATTAAGTTTTGGGAAATTGAAATCGTGCCAAGTTTGCAAATTGCACAGAAACTTATTATTACTAGGCAAACCTAAACCTATAAGTTTCATCATTATCACAGAGAAAGAAAGCATTTAACATAGTCATCACTATTGGCCGCAAATATTTTTATTAATTTATAAAAGGGTGAATAATTTCGGCTTAATAATTAAACGACGTTCATTTTTTGCATATGTTTTTATGTTTTTCAGTCATATCAAATAATTAATTGGAAGCTTTTGCACAAAGTGATAAATCTTGTTAAGATTCCTATTATATATGCAGAGTGATAGTTGTCGTAAATTATTACTTTAGTCAATAAATATTAAGGGACGATCCGATAAACTAACTCAGCCAAGTATTTTGACATGGAATTTCTCTATACATTTTTCATAGGCTGTCTTCCGCTAATTACTTATTGGTTGTGAAGTTTCCATGAATTTGTCTTCAACTGTTTTTATGTATACTCCGTAATAACACGTTTTGACACATTTTTCTGGAATAGAAAGCCAAGTATTTGGCTGTATGTTGCAGATCAATAATATTGATCTTATAGTAGTACACGGAGTAGATCCCACTTTCTCTTGTATACTAAGTTCGGCGTGGTTTCAGTTGATCTTCTCTTTGAATTTGACTCAGTCAGTTGGAGTTGGCAATCGGTTGGATTCCGGAAGTTATTTCAAACAGGAGTACATATGGAAGTAAATTCGTCCAAGTCTTCCCTAATCTTCTTTCCATTAAATTTTCACTCTCTCAAAGTGGCGTTAATTGAATGTTAACGTGTTGTGGTCTAGTTGGTGAAAGCAGAGTGGCTTGTTTTTGGTTTAGTTAATTGCACTGACAAAGTGTAATTAATTTAATCAAGTCTTGTTTAAATGGAGTTTCGAAATTTTATTGACCGGTTTCAACGCAGAGGATCGGATTATTTCAGTTCATTAATTGGAGTTGGAAGGCCACGAACTCGTATGCAATATTTATTCGCATTGCTACAAACATACACCTTCACCAATTGATTTCTGTTAGCCTTCACAATTGAACATTCCATACACACTTATTCCTTTATCCCCATTATTACTTACTTCCAAATTTGTTCCATTTAATTAGGCAAAAGATAGTAATTTAGAATCCATACAACAATGTTTATAGTCTTGTATTCATAAGTAGTGTACTAATTTGTTATGAATTTCCATTTGATTATAGATGAAGACGGGGAAAGTGGTTCCAATGGATTGGAAGCCATCCCAAGTGAACCGAATGAAGATGTAGTGGATGGTGCAATTTTATCCAGAACTAACGACGGCAAAAGTAGGGTCATTCTCATTAACAAGCCACAAGGAGAGCACTTTTTGAAAAATGAAATTTCGACTGCCAAATATTCAATACTGTCTTTCGTACCTTCATTTCTCTTTGAACAATTCCGTCGTTACTCCAATATTTTCTTTTTATGCATAGCTTTACTTCAAGTAAGTATTAATAAGATAAATATTTTCAACAAGAAATGAATTTTATATAAATCCTTTTGTAAATTTCAGCAAATTCCAGACGTTTCCCCTACCGGAAGATATACAACTTTAGTTCCACTAGTTTTCATACTTTCAGTATCAGCATTGAAAGAAATAATAGAAGACTGGGTAATTATTAAATTACTTTTTATGAAATATTTTTTAGTTGACATGTTTTTTATTTTAGAAACGCCATGTAGCTGATAGAGAGACAAACAATAGAATGGTCGATGTACTTAAAGATGGAAACTGGGTGTTGCTTAGATGGTCCGATGTTAAAGTTGGTGATTTTGTGAAAATAAAGAACAACAGTTTTTTCCCAGCTGATTTAGTACTCTACTCCACAAGGTAATGTTGTGTTGTTTTTGGAAATGCCTTGAAGAATTAATTGCAGTTATTAATATTTGATTTTACTTATATTTTAATAGTGAACCTCAAGGGATCTGCTATATAGAAACTTCAAACTTGGACGGAGAAACAAATCTTAAGATTCGCCAAGGATTACCTGAAACAAAAAATGTATTAGATACTAAAGATTTAGCTAACTTGAAGGGATTTTTAGAATGTGAGCTTCCTAATCGTCACTTGTATGAGTTTGCTGGAAAGTTGAAATTGGGAAATGACGAGTAACTTGACAATTTTTAGATTTGTTTTCTAAGCCCGATGCATTGTTAATACTGTTTGTTAATTTTATAGGACCTTGTCATTGGGCCCAGATCAAGTACTTTTACGTGGAGCAAAACTTCAAAATACAAATTGGATATTTGGACAAGTGGTCTATACTGGTCATGAAACTAAACTGCTGAAAAATTCTACAGCAGCTCCATTAAAAAGATCAACTGTCGACAAATTAACCAACAATCAAATTATTATGCTCTTCATTCTTCTAATCCTTGTATCAGTCACATCCGCGATATTGTCATTGACTCTTATTGACGAAGACAAAATTTGGTATTTACCAGCATCAGCCACAGCAGGCAACAAAGGTAGAATAATAATAATTTCACAAAGCATTTCTCTTTTAATCTAATATTTTTCTCGGTTACAGGCTTTGGCGGAATGATTCTCAACTTCCTTTATAGCGTGCTAACTTTCTTAATTTTATACAACAATTTAATCCCAATATCTCTTACTGTGACCCTTGAAGTCGTCAGATTTATTCAAGTAACTTTTTTTTTTATTTAAATCAACTATGAACCCAAATATTTATTTGAATATTTTGAATCCAAACATAGGCAATGTTTATCAACATGGATCGCGACATGTACTATGCCGAATCTAACACTCCAGCCATGGCTAGAACCTCTAATCTCAACGAAGAGCTCGGTCAGGTATTAAATTGGTTTATGCTTTGGTTAATGTAGACTTACATATTATTTGTAGGTTCGCTACGTTTTCTCAGACAAGACTGGTACCCTTACGCGAAATATTATGGAGTTCAAAGGATGCTCCGTTGGTGGAGAACTCTACGAGCCAGATTTTTTCCTCCAGGATCCGATTCCTTTAATAGAAAATTTAAAAACTGGTCACAAAACTGCAACTGAGATTAAAGAATTTCTAACCCTATTGGCTGTATGCCATACCGTGATTCCTGAACATACCGAAGCAGAACTAGTTTATCATGCCGCATCCCCGGATGAACGAGCGTTAGTTTATGGGGCAAGCAATTTAGGTTATGTATTTCACACACGAACTCCAGCACACGTGGAAATTGATGCCTTGGGCACAAAAGAAAAATATGAAGTGTTAAATGTCTTAGAGTTTACCTCAACACGGAAAAGAATGTCTGTGATAGTCAGAGATTCGCAAGGAAAAATTCGCCTGTACTGCAAAGTATGATGATTCGGTCAATTATTATTGTCGTCAATTATGTTTCTTCTTATATAATGTTTTAAAATTTTAGGGAGCTGATTCAGTCATTTACGAGAGATTGGCCCAGCACGGAAACTCTGACAATATTAAACAGCAAACTCGTGAACATTTAGAGTATTTTGCAACTCAAGGTTTGAGAACATTGTGCATAGCTGTTGCCGACATTTCTTACAACGCGTATGAGGTATAACGAATATCACGTAATTTAAAATATAAATATATTTATTATGCCCTCTGATGTAAATGTTGCAGGACTGGCGAAAATTGTTTCATAAAGCCAACACTGCCATTCAAAATAGAGAGTTGAAATTAGAAGAAGCTTCGAATCTTATTGAAACCAATTTGCGCTTGGTTGGAGCTACAGCAATTGAGGATAAACTTCAAGACAATGTACTTATTTATTATTATTAAATTATTAATTCTCAATGTTTTGATTTTATTAAAAAAAAATGTTTATTTGCAGGTCCCAGAAACTATTGCTGCGTTAATTAAAGCTGGAATAAGTGTTTGGGTGTTAACTGGTGATAAGCAAGAGACTGCGATAAATATCGGCTACTCAAGTCGTCTTTTAAGTCAATCAATGGAGCTTTTAATTATAAATCAAGAAAGCTTGGATGTAAGCTTAATATTTTAAAACAACTTAGCAAATATCTTAACATATAATTTGATAATCTAGGCCACCAGAGAGTGTGTGTTAGGATACATTAACGCTCTTTCAAGGGAAAGTAGTCACACGTTACCAAAAGAAAACGACGCAGCTGTAATAATCGACGGAAAAAGTTTAACCTATGCTCTAAGCTGTGATCTAAGAAGAGATTTTATTGATCTGTGCTGCAGTTGTCGCTCTGTTATCGTCTGTAGAGCCTCGCCAATTCAAAAAGCGGAAGTAAGGATTCTCAATAGTATTTAAGGCAGAATAATTTACAATGTCTTTCTATCTGTCAATAGATTGTAGAGTATGTCACTCATCAAACTGGAGAAGTCACACTTGCTATTGGAGATGGTAATTGAGCTCACATAAGCGTCTGTGACTATACTTAATTGCACTTTTTTTTATTTTCATAAATAGGTGCCAATGATGTCGCAATGATACAGAAAGCTCATGTTGGAGTTGGTATTTCAGGAATGGAAGGCTTACAGGCAGCTAGCGCATCAGATTATGCAATTGGACAATTCCATTTTCTTGCAAAATTGTTGTTCGTTCATGGAGCATGGAATTACGACAGAATGTGCAAGCTCATCTTTTACAGCTTTTACAAAAATATCTGTTTATACATCATAGAACTTTGGTTCGCCATTTATTCAGCGTGGTCTGGTCAAGTTATTTTTGAGCGATGGACAATTGGTTTCTATAATATGGTAAATACAATATCAATTATTATATAGGCTTCATTCAAGCTAATATTAATTTCTATTTTCTTTTTATATATATATATATAGTTTTTCACGTCACTCCAGCCAATAGCGATGGGTATTTTTGAGCGTCAATGTAGTCAAGATATAAGAATGAAGTATCCAATTTTATATCGTCAAAACAAGCACGCTTTCAATTTAAGAACATTTTTCCTTTGGGTGGGCAACTCCATCGTTCACTCAATTTTCTTATTTTGGCTGTCAAAATGGGCCGTTGGAGATGGAATCATTTGGAGTCATGGATCAGAAGGAGGATATCTTGTCCTCGGCAATTTCATTTATACTGCAAGTTATATAAAATCAAAAAAAAATCCCTTTTCAATTCATAATATATTGATTTAAAATTTCCAGTATGTAGTCATAGTTGTGAGCTTAAAAGCAGGATTAGAAACAAAGTCTTGGACGATATTTACCCATCTCGCTATCTGGGGTTCAATTGTCCTGTGGGTCTTGTTTCTCATGTTCTACAGCATTACCTGGCGTCTTTTGCCAATTGGGGCTGAAATGCTGGGGATCGGTTGGATGGTGTTCTCTTCTCCAGTATTTTGGATTGCAATCATACTCATTCCAATAACTACTCTTCTTCCAGATATTATATTTAAGGCGTAAGTATTTCATAACTTGAATATATATTCATACTTTAGTGGAAAATTGTAATTGTGGAACTTAATTTTTTTTAAAATCAATTTTAGGCTGCAAAATACAATGTTCCAGTCACTAGGAGATAGATTCCGAGAATGTGAAGTCCTACAAAAAGATCCCAGTGATATTTTGTCAAGTGAGAAGCACAGGTATGTTTCTAAAGAGGGTTTAATATTTCGCCATAATGGAGCTGGCGAACGGGCTAGTTTACTTGTTGAATGCTAGGTAGTTAGTTTTAAATTCATAATTCATATTTAATGATTAGCAATGATGATGAAAGCGAAGATAGTGACTCAAGCGATTCGAATTTAAGTGAAGATAGTGGCGACGTTAACCAACTCCTGCATCCTGTTCCTACACCCTTAGTTTCCCCCCCTCCTTCTCCTCCAATTCCTGAATGGCGACGTGGTTACTATCGGACCCAAAGATTAGAATTCCTTTTACGGCCTAAATTAGGCTTCTTCTCTGATACCTCTTCAGAGTCGGATCCTGAGAATATATATGTGTTAGAGTCAGATAGCGACGACTAAATTGGCATATGGCTATTGGCTAATCATCACAAAATTGCTCAATAAAATCCCTATTTGTTTTATTATTTTTTTTACGTGTCCCATTATCGTGCCATTATACCTACCTATTGTTTGTAGGGTAACTTTTCAGTTCTCAGGAATTTATATACAAGTCATTTATTTTTTTTTACTTTAACTTTTTAGCATGAAGTTTGTATTACTAATAATATTTAGTAGCGTATATTTTTAGTTATTATTTTTAAACAGTATCGTACTAAAGGAATGCGTTGTTTATTTATTTTTAATTATGCCTCTGGTAAAATGAAACACAAGATTTATTTGCTGATTTTTTTGATGTAACATTTAGGTTGAATATGGTTAACAATAAGTTTGATGAGCAAGTGTCCGTAGCATCATGCTTGCTAAGGTACTGATTACAAAATATATTGATCACATCACAACACACTGACCAAAAACTAACTCGCAAAAATTTGGTGACGGGCTAGCATATTATTAATTTTTATTGCTCAAGTAACACGCTTAACCCTTCAGTGCTCTATTTTTATTATTTAATGAAATGACATTACAATATCTGCGATATGCAATGGTGCTGCTAATATTTATGATTGACTTTGCTAATTGTTACTATTATTATTATTGGTCGGTATATTTTTGTAGTGATATGATGACTATGATGTTGTATTTTTGCTTGACTTTTGAAGAAGTTTCTTTAATCTTTAATAAAATCAATAATAATTAAGCTACATATTTATTTGCCCTTACTTTACTTTACACCTTTAGTTTGAGTAATTTTAGTTATCATCATTCTTCTTTGCAAGCAAGCAAGCACATGAGCCTTACTCACAAATAAAAACTCATGATATGACTTGAAGATAACCATGGACAGCTTACTCTTTTTATTTACTTGCTGCTTTCTCTTTCACCACAGCATGCCTATAAGTATATCAATTTATTTATCTGTGCACTACTTTATTCGTTTACATAGCTTTAGCTTTACTCTTACTTTTCAACCAAGCTTTGAATTCCTTCATCTAGCTTTCTCCAACGGAATCTTTGAAACCAAATATTATTATTCACCTGTTGCCTCCTACCTTTGTATTGCCAATGTGTCACTATTATATG
The DNA here is from genome assembly GCA_034698145.1 of Proisotoma minuta. Classification (NCBI taxonomy): domain Eukaryota; kingdom Metazoa; phylum Arthropoda; class Collembola; order Entomobryomorpha; family Isotomidae; genus Proisotoma; species Proisotoma minuta. The sequence continues at coordinate 3,662 of JAQIXN010000036.1, read as the reverse complement.
TATTGTAATGTCCCTGTCCTTTAACTGTGTGTATGAACGATGCAAATTATACAACTGCTATATATATTTATATGAATTTACAGACCCATGCATGTTCTTGGTCAACTTGTTCGCTGTAAGTTGTCATATTTGTATTGTTTTTTGATGTTTTTTTTCTACTTCTTTTTTTCTATTTGTGACAAATGACGAAATACGTACTACTGACAGTTATGTATGACACTTTCTCCAATAAACAAACTTTCACAATCTTACCACACTACCCATAAACCGTTTCATCCAAACAAATAAATTTTTTGTGATTGCACGAGTCTAGTTTGGTGCTGTTATGTATTGTGAGAATGATCATCTCTGTTATTTTTTTCGTAATGTACCCTTTTTGCGTCAAGTTGAGCAATTTGTTCCAAGGTATATAAGGTGCATATATAATTAATTGATTATTTTAGTGTTGTCATTGTTGTAGAACATCTTCTTTTCATATACTTAGCAAACGTTGTAAACTAGGAAATAAAATATGACCGACCACTGCTAATATTTCTCGCGCTGTCTGTGTTACAGAACGATCCTGCAGTGCAGCCAAATGCCAAATTTTGTATTTTATATCATTGGTCACTTCAGCTTCAATTTTAAATAGATTTAGATGGTTGTGGTAGCTGGGGGCATTTTTTGTGAATAATTCCCATTAACGAACATTGAAAATTTCCATTTGAATTTTTACGTTTTCTTATTTTTTTATCCCACGCAATTCTAGACTTAGCGAAACTGCCCGTTTATTACGCAATGTGAGAAATGTTTTTAGACGACATACCTCACACCCTGGGCACGACATGGAGTTGTCTCGTAAGTGGATGCAAGTTTTTCTGTATTAATAAAAATACTGTTCTTTCTACTTTTATACTTTCAATAATACATCCCCATTGTGGGTTTAAGCATGGAGGACAATGACGCAACTTTTATGACAAAAGACTAGACATTTTTTTCATATGATTTCAACTATACTTGTCCTTACTATATGAACTGCAGAATGATGAGGAGAAAAAGTTAATATTCTTTTAATAACAATAGACGGATATGCGTTTTCACAAGAAGAGCACGGGGTTGTAACTCAGTCTCAATTGATTCGAAGCTACGACACAACGATTCCAAAGCCGGAAGGGATGTAAAGAACAAGTTTTGGTTGGTTACTTTCATGGTCAAATTGTGAGAAAATTGGGGAAACGTGGTTATCTCAAAAATACCTATAATTATTGAATCGAATGATCTCATCAACTTTCACCACCAGTTATATGGTTTACCTCCGGGTAATAACAAAGTAGCATCTAGTGAAAATAGTTACATAGTAAGTAAATTTTTATATGATGAGGGGGTTAACTCATAAGTCATTAAATAAGGTGATAATTTGCTTCCACTGTCTTATATATACATACATAAATGTACTGAAATTACAATGTTAACGAACTTTGACTGTTAAATGTGGCTGGCCCAGATTCAAGATTTTACAATTGATGTGCTTTATTTATTTGTACTGAGCTATGTTACAATCATTCTAAAAAGACTATGAAATATTCTTATATTCTTGCACATTCATTATAACTATTATTGTATTGTTGTAAATGTTTTAATTCCAGTTTTGTACTTTCTCCTTCACACTCGTGTTATTATTACCATTTTGCCTTTCTCTTGAAATCATCCTGTTTAAATACTATTTACTGAAGAAGATTAGACCTATTCCATGTTAGTGTTAGTTGATCTATATGATATAAAAAGGAAATTATTGATATACATGACCTGAGAAAGAAAATAATTTTACATGAATAAAAAATAAATATAAAATGATGACTCATTTTTCCACAAAGTTATTGGTCTCCATGGAAACGAAACGAAGCTTCATGGAAAAGCATATTATAGCTTCTTCATCTATCCCATTGTTTTTAACATTATTGGATAACTATGAAACTCCACGAGCATATGATTTACGCGACATGTAAATTTCAGTATACACGAGCCCTTCACACATTAAACATCTTCTCCTCCATTCAATAGCATTACGCTCTGAAGTTATCCGTGTTCAGCATAAAACATTTTACACTTTCCATCATCTACTCCCCATGTAAATTATTCTCAGCATGTATCACACCACGAGAGTGTGAAATGTGGATGAAACATTTGTCTCAAAGAAGGTAAATTTCACCGAAATTTTCACGCAGCGGCTTGCTCTGATTCCACAATTCGAGTCTTGTTCTTTGTGTTTCCGGCTCTGACTAGAAATTGCAATGTTATTTAGTTTGTTTTCTCAGATTGTTTAATAAATCTTGAGAATCCAGGATGAGTGTTTGTGTAAGGTCCCTTACCCACTAGGTAAGAACAGGTAAGGCTAACATTGACTCCAAAAGTATATAATTATACAGTTTCCTAAAGTACTTTAACCGATACATAATAATCACTGGAATGGTATGTTCCTTTTTTCTTTACCTATTGTTTGGGAATTAATTCAAAGTAGTCGGTGGTTGGGTAGTTCAATGTTTATGGAAATCGCTTAAATGAACAATGTAAAATATCTCAATTTAGATTCTATTTACAGTTTTTTGGATGGGGATGGGTGAGAACAACGGAGAAATTATTTATCTGTATGTAATTGTTTCCAATCGTTCACAGACTAGGTCTCTATGATGGACGAAGTTGTGGACTTGGGACCTTATCTATGCGACGAAGATAATTATGACATTGCACCAATAGAATATCCACTCAAATTTGACAAAGATGCTCAAGGACGAAATTCGGCAGTAGGTCTAGACTGTACTATGGATGAAATATATGACTTTGGGACAACTAGTTTTGCAATTAAGACCCCTGAAGTGTATGTTATAATCTTACAATTTCACTCAACTCAAAACTAATTCAATTTTTATAAATCTCTTTTAAATATCTAGAGATTTTTTCAAACAGTACTTGAAAGAATTTGGTACAGATGTAATTCCAGATTTAATTTTATGGATGGCAAACAATGAAGAGAACTATCAAGAATATTCTTCTTATCTTTTGCCAAGATTGGCACATGTCCTTTTGACTAAGAAAGCTAATACTCCAGCGTCTGATGAAGACAATATTATGACAATTGACAGTGCATTTGCTAATAGGTTCGAAAACTTGAAATTTGTTTTTGAAACAAAATTGAGTTTTTAAAAATGATTTTTACATTCACGGTCAATTAGCTCAGAGTCACCTCTAGTCCAACCAACTATGACTTCACTTTTTCAACGGGAGAACGCTGAATCCTTGGGGTTTCCTCCTGAGATTAGTCAAGGACAATTGGTTCTTCAGATCAATGCAGATTATTTGCAAATAGACGACGATGCAATAATTGAAGAAATTGTGGACATTGCAAATACGGTAGCAAGACAAGATGCAGAAATGCCTGAAATGGAAAATGAGGTTCAGCAAAATGGCTTGGTAAGAGAGTAATTTATTCATTTCATAAATTTTGCTTTTACACACTTTATATATAAACAAGCGTATAAGCCCGCCTTCGGCGAGATTTGCTAAAGGGGGTGTGGTTCTAGAATTTAATTGTCAATTTTTCTTAGTTTTAAAGCCCGGGCGAGGCTTCGCCTCGCCCCGTGGCGGCCCTTCGATTTTCCGTACGAAATTTATATCAAAAAATCAAG